>BGPR01002138.1:0-24195 GCA_013235015.1 Araneus ventricosus
ATGATATTTTTCAATTTTTTGGTTTTTTCTGGTTTTTGTCTATTTAGCCATTTTGTCCTTTTTTACTGTTTTTGAGTTTTTATTTTGTGTTTATATGTTGTTTTGATATATATATATATATATATATATATATATATATATAGGCAGCTTGAGTAAGACTTGTTATGAAGAGCTGCTGGATAATGAGCTAAAAGCGTCCTGGCTTATTGCATGAGTGGAATTTCTATGAGACAGAGCATTTTAGAAGTGATGAATCTTACAAGTTAAAAGAACATTTATTTAGACGACCACAATTAAGAACATATTTACAGATAGCATTTCCATTTAACAAGGTTCATACTTTCCCTACATCTTATAGGTACAGTGGCAGAATACATGGCACTGAAGTCTCTCCGAGGAGAGAATGCATTGAGGACCGTACCTCCTTTCTTTCTCTCTTTCCTCTCTCTCTCTTTCTTAATGACATAGTAGAGACAAGTATATATACTCTGTTAATAATCAGATCTACATATCAGCAGTGGGAATCGGATAGACAACGTCATACGATTCCGATTCAATAGCTGCTAAAATGATGCCAAGTGAAGTGACTAGCTTAAAGAAGTGACGTAAAAATCTTAAAGAAAAAATGCTTCAAATCTTAGAATAAGTGTACGAGAGACAATTTCGAAAAAGTGCAAGCTTCTTAGCTTAAAATGCAGAATTTCCTAACAATATATATATAATAAACAATGTAGAAAATGTTGAAACAAAATTTTCACATCTGACTATGGAATTTTAATAGATCGAATGTACTATACTTCGCACATGCGCAGTTATCAAATATTTCCTACGAATAATCATATTCCCTCCTTCCTACTACTCACTTCAATCTTTAATATAATTATTTGCTGACGTATTGTCAAAAATTCTCAAAGTTTCGAATCATTTGGCTAAAATCACTGTATGTTATAAGCAGAAAAAAATGCTAAAAAATATGGGACTTTTTAAAATATCCTTATATTCATTGAATATAATTGTAATTTTTGCAAGAAAGCAGATAAATATTACGCATAGCAAGCAAAATCAATAATGAACTTTGAAAATCATTTCCAGCTTTTTACGATTCGAGGGGATCTCAAATATTCTCTCTTTGTCATCACTTTTTGGTTAGTCCTCTAACTTCTCTCTTGATAACATATATTTTTTTGTAAAATGTGAGTTCAAATATCTTTTCTACATGGTCGACATTGAAAGAAGGTTCATCCATATTTCTGGGAGATGTTCGAAAAAATGTGAAAAACCAAAAGATTTTCTAATTTATTAACTAGTATACTATTAGTAGTATAAACTATTAACTTGTATACTAACTAGTACTAATTCATTTTCCATTTTATTCTATAGGAAAGACATATTTCCTTTCCATATTTCCTTTCCACAGAGTCTCCTGAATTATAAAATAATATATTTCCATACCTCTTCATTGAAAATGTTATATGTAATGTAACTAAAGTAATCTCCAAGATTGGATACCATTGAAATATAAAGGATAAAAGATGTTTCGTTTTATATAAAAGGCATTCGTTTACAAGAAGTATGTCTCCTTGTATAAAACTTCTTCCCAAATACAGCAAATAAAGTTATACAGAGATTGTTCTACTCTGCAGAACGGCGATTCCAAATTCCACGACATGACAAAATTTAATATTTTGATGATTCAGGTGCTGGAGAATTTCAATTTAATTCTGTTATGTGTAGATTTTTTTTAACTCTATACATGTAATACATTTAAAATAAATATTTATCCATTCAGTTTCTTGAAAGGAATGGAGGCGATTCAAAATGAAGTATTCGTATTTGTGCAACGTTTTCAATTTTATGAAGACAAATTTTACAAATAAACTTCCAACTGTCTTGAATGCAAAATCTAACTTACATGGTTATTTCGATATGTACCAACTTTTTGTGAATAATTTATGAGTTCCTTATTTCATAAGATTGGTTTGTGCGCATGAGTACTAGGGACAGGCATTTCTGTTCAGGCTCTATATATATTGCTGCGTAAACTACAGTATAAAACCAGCAGGAGTGGTCTCCCCTAAACCTTCTCGTATAGTCCTAACACATGTAGAAAAAAAATAAGCTAAAAGGTAGTGAAACGAACAAGAACCCGTAACGCAGTGGAGGAAAAAATAAGTGAAACGTCATACCGTCCGAATAGTCGTCCAACGCGGAAGTGGAATTAGAAGCCGGCGTGATTACCAGTAGGGCTGGGTGTAAGATAAAGAAAACGAAATTTGCAATTTGAACGCCTTTTTTTCAGGAGATTGACACAAAAATTGGACACAAATCTATCATTAATGTAAGAATGCCACACACCAAATGTCATTTATCAAAGTAATTTTTAAAAGCGTTATTGCGTTAGAAATTATGCAATTATACAGGCAGACAGTCAACCCTTTGACGAATTTGGTCCGTAATTTCATATGGACCTCCATTCTTGATGATAAAACTATGTACCAAATTTTATCTATCTAGCAATCTAAGTTTTTGAGTTATAGTGTTCACATGAACGCGGACAGACAGACAGACTTGCCTTTGACAGATTTTGTCCACAATTTGATAGAAACCTACAGATTAAGTGATAAGATCACATACAAAAATTCATCCCGGTAGCTCTAATAGTTTTCGAGTTATAGAGTTCACAGACAGACATAATTCTAAAATTATGTTTTTTCAGATTCAGGGATGTCTGAAACGTGGAGATTCGTCAAAATCTCGAGTTCGAGTTTTTTAACGATTACAATACTTCCTCTTTGTATACTTCGTATACGAGAAAGTAAAAACTCATCGGAAGCAACAAGATAGAAGATGAAGTAAATAGGGAAAAAAGAGAAATAACATTACAATTATTGGGAGTGGCACAGCTTTTGCCAAAATTTTAATAACCACAGAAGAGCGTCCTCATGACATTGTGAAACAAATTTATTATGGGGGTTTGAACGGAAGGGACCATTTTGTAGTTTTGTAGGAGAAACTGTATTTAAAATTGCTGTGAGCATAAATAACTTAGGAACGAATGAGTGGATTTCGATAGCCCTTATTTCTTTTTACTTTCTCGTATACGAAGTATACAAAGAGAAAGTATTGTAATCGTCAAAAAATTCGAACTCGAGATTTTGACGAATCTCCACGTTTTAGACCTTCCTGAGTCCGAAAAGCACAATTTTGGAATTATGTCTGTCTGTGAACACGATAACTCGAAAACTATAAGAGATAAAGGGATGAAATTTGGTATGTAAACTTGAAACATAATTTGTAGGTTTCTATCAACTTTTGGACAAAATCCGTCAACGAGAAGTCTGTCTGTCTGTATGTTCGAGGTCATGCGAACGCTATAACTCAAAAACTTGAAAAGCCAGATGGATAAAATTTGGTACACAGTTTTATCGTCATGAATGTAGGTCCGTATAAAATTTTGGGCCAAATCCGTCAACGGGCTGACTGTCTGTCGGACTGTATAATAACATACTTGTTCTACTCCATGCGTATGCATAAATGCCTGTGCAAAGAAGGGATACTCCGAAACTTGGCAGTTTGCCAAAAACCAATTCTGGCGGCGAGTTTTTGAAAGGAAGCAAACATTTAGTTGCGTCTCGTTTTACTTGCGTATTGAAAGCAATCTCTGCGCATGCGCAAGCTATTCAACGAGCAAGCGGAACTCGCATTGCTAGAGTTAGATAAAAAAAAAATAAATATTGCGAAGTTTTAATACATACGTGTCTTTTTGAATATGATTTTTCACCTCAATATTTTACTATCACTATAATCTACAATGAAAAACCTTCTGATAGTCATTGCATTCTGGGTTACAGTTGGTTCGAACTTTTTATCAACGCAGGGGGAAGGGAAATGACAAATATTTGAAAAGTATACGAGAAAGTTTAGGGGAGGCCACTCCCGCTGGCTCTAAGTAAAGACTTCTTATTCCTTTTCAAGTTTTGAAAATTGTTGTATGGAAAACTTTTCTCTTCTCCTTCACTCATTTGAGGGTTCCTATATCTTTGTTCTGACGGTTACGTAACATTAATACATTTATGTTTATTCTATCTCTATATGCATATGATGTCTGGTTTTGTGGTAATATTGAAAATTTCAACGTAAATTCAAGCCTTTGATGCGAGAAGCAGTTATCCGTCTGATTCTGGGAAGAGAGAAGCATATGACTCCATATTTCTCAAGGGAAGTTATAAGCTGACCTAAATATTCTCGAACATCTAGCTGAGCTAGACAGTATTTTTCATCATATCTACTTTAAAAAAAATTTCTGTTGAAAATCAATAAAGGAGGTTATGTAAAACAAATCCCAGCAAAATATGTTTAGAATATTTTCATGTCGGTGTACAGTTTCCGAGTAATATGAACTATTATATCTCTGTAGTATATACAAAAACAATGAAAGAATAATTTTTTTAAAAGGGGGTGGTACGTTATCTATATGCAGAGAAATGAGATACATTTGAAATTGTGTAGCATATAGTTTAAAGGAATTTAATGGTTAAAATGATCTAAATTAGTTTAATTTTTAACAAAATGTTTTAATATTTTTCAAGAAATTCCTAGTCTATTTTGAATTATTTTTAATCTTATAACTGCTTCTTTATATTAAACAAAATATTTCAATATTAGTTGATAGATTTTTATGTCAGAATATCTATTAATTTTTCACATAATAACGGAATTAGTTTAACTCTTTGAGTAAATATGTTGAAAGAATTAACGTTTATAGTCAATACGTCTGAAATATTAAATCTGGCAGCAAACTGTTAAAATTTGAAACTAAAATAATTTTCTGAATTTGTTGAGACTTTGGAGTTATGAAAGTTAGCAATAAATATTCGTTTAATTTTTTTAAATATCAGAATACTCTATAAAATATTTAGACGTATCAGCAAAAATACTTTTTTGTGATTGTAATGAAAATCCTTGCTTGTAAATTGTGTCTATTGACCACACTTGGGCTGTTTCAGGAAGAAGAAAAACACTTTCGGAATAAAAAAATAGATCAATATTACTGAAATAATTTTCGCCTCTTTTCATGTTTTTTTTATTATTAATGAATCTCTTTCAACTATATGAATGCTATGGAGTTTTACGAATTATGATTTTTGTTGCTACATTAAAGCCATTTCGATTGAAACTACGAAATTTTGGACCTTTGTCAGATGTGTAGACAGCGCCTGAACCGGCCCGTCCTCTATAAACTTAGGAACTACTTCGGAATGATTAAGAAGGGTGGAGTTTTTGAGGTACTGCAGTTATATAGCAACGAGCCTATTGGTGGAAACAGGATTCGAACCTTCCATTCTCTAGTATTACAGCCGAGACTCCACCGCAAGGGGAAATCCAAGGCTCCCCCTAGTGTGGTGCGGAAGCTCGGAAATAGAAGAACTTCGCTCAGGCTCAGACTTCAACCTCGCTATTTGACCACGGTACAAAATTACTAATTATTTCTGACATCATATAGATTGTACCCACGAAAGTTCTCTAGATCCCCATAACTTTATAACGATGGCAGCTATGGTCATGAAAGTGGTGTCTAGGTATAGTAAAGTCGCTAAGCGCGCTACACGATGTTATTACATACAGTGCCGCCTTGTGGAAAACTGCGGAATTACCTATCCTATCTCGAAATAGTATGATACAGAGCAAAAATGTCAAATACAAAGTTGTAGACCATAATCGATTTAGTACAAAAATACACCTGGGAACATTAATACTAAGAACAGAAGGCTTCAAACGCACATTTATTTGTTGTCCTTGTTTGAAGGAGAATATTATGTCTATCGTTAATGCTTTTAATTTTTGTATTCAGAATGTTCGAGTCAGAAAATAAGAACTAAGAATAAAATCTATGGAGGAATATTTTAGATCACATAACTTCTTAAAATTTTCTGGTGCAATTTGCTACAGTTTTCTACGAATCTATGTTATGAATACAACATTTTATTTTAATTTCTGTTCCAGTTCATATACTCTGCAAACTGCCTGTCTAAATGAGGTTGTATCTTACTTACGAAAGATGGCATCTGGTGTTTGTGATAAAATACATCTTGTTGAAGGACTGCATTTTCAGAAATTGGTGTTAGAGAAGTAAATCATTATTATCTGACAATATTGAATTGGAAATAAAAATATTCGAATGCAGGAAATCAATATAATAGTTATATTATGTTTTTAGAAAATAGCATTTATATAATAATGCATTTGATTTTTGTTTTAGTTATATTAACTTCCCGTTCTTAAACGACACGAGAGCTATTTTGGGAGTAATTTTGAACCGCAGTCAGATGACGAGGACGACTCCTCAGATGACAGTCCCCGCCTCGAAATACCGGTCCACACCAGTGGGTGAAAATTAACCTACGACATCAGATTTAATACACACATACAAGGCAGGCCTTCAGTAGAATCGGGTTGTGATCCTGGATTCCTCCGGGCAAGAAGCCGAAAGCTTACCACTAGACTTAATCGAAAGTGTTCGAAAACTTCGTGTTTATTGAAGTGCACATTGTTTCCAATTACGTAAAAATGATATATCTTAACATTATATTTTGTTGCTATTACTTCATTAACAGTAATTTTACTTTCTCGCGGATTTTTTATTTGTACTATAATATCTGTTTAAACCACAAAATCCAATGAAACACAAATATCTCTTATTTTTTCTTTATTCGTGAATATCTTCCAAACTTATCCATTAATCACAATCCGTCATGAATAGCAAGGCCATATTTTTAGAATCCAAAAATTCCAGCACTATTTTCAGTCAAATGAAACAATATGAAACTGACTTTGAACAAGCGGATCTGTAATGTAAAGAAAACAAACTTCAGAGCAAAATATACTTTTTTCGAACTTTTCCATATGATACATTTCCCATAACCATTCTTCCACCTTCTTCCTTTATAAAGAGCAAACGGAAGGGCATACAGTAATCCAAACCACAAAAGCGACTTGGAAACCCAAATATCCTCCAAGAGATGCATTTTTCTCTAATTTTGAGATGTGTGTAAACCGTTGTAAAAAATGTCTAGCATTTTCCTCTTGATTGAATATCTAAAAAAGACAAAATAAACAATAATAGAAGCAATATATTTTGTGAACGCAAGTGCTGCATCATCCAGGAAAAATTGTGAAGTACAAAGACATAAATACGAATTAAGGTAAGTTTTAATTGCGAAAGAGTTAAAAATAATAATAAACAACGATGAGGAATAAGAATCTGGTGGGTGACGTCATCAGAGGCCATTCATCCATGCAGATTCAAAACCAGAATAGGTTTTCTGTAGAGAAAAAATACTTCAAGGTCTAAATTTAATAAGAATTTTCCTCTAAGGCCTGAACCTACTCCGGAATAAATTGGAAAGAAAACATTTATCCACAAAGAATAAATTCAAAACAGATCTCTTTATATATCGAGGTATTTTTTCTTGTTTCCTTTTAGACCTATAGAATCATATTCTTACGCCTACTATTACCTACCTCGTACACCTTCCATTGGTGTACGAGAATGACAATATTCTCTTTCACCTATAAAACTAACTTATATTTTGGCCTATTTCTGTTTCTGCTTTTCTAGTAGGAGTCTGAAAGAAAGAAAATATTGGTATTTTTATTACCTTCTCAAACCGATATTATTCCTTTTTATATTCCTATTTGTTGGGGTTTTAAGTCATGAATTTCTAGAGAAGATTTTATATTCCTTTTTTACAAAAATTATTTTTATAAAAAGAATTGCCATAAAGTGAATATTACAAAATATGAACGTAACATTATTTCCAGAAAGACTTATTCCTAATTCCTTCTGCAATTAAAGGAAAAGGTGCTCATCATGTTTTTTTCTTAAATTACTTAAGAATTATACTTCAAGAACAGGGTTCTTGGTCCCTAGCTGGCTATTCGTACCTAACTTCCTATATTTGCATATGCTACTGCACGATACAGTTAAATTTGCATATAATTTTTTAAATCTAGTTTTAATCTAGTCTTCCTTCTTTATAGTCAATGAGCATATAAAGAAGGAAGGAAATAATTTTTTAAAAAATATATTTCTTTATACTGCATCCTTTCTTGTCGTTCAGAATGCAGATACACTCATTTCTACCACTAAATCTCCTAGTAGTCTTTCGAGTAGAGGACATAACTGTCATTGGTTATGCTTATTAGAGAAATGTTTGTTTTGTTATAAGGGATTGATTATTATGAATGTGCAAATTTTATGCATAAGTAATAAGATCATATAAAGGCCTAAACATTTGATTGCTTCTGTTCTCAAATAACAAATATTTTATTCTGATTTCTTTGATAAACATGCTTCCAAGAAGAAATCCAAGATTAACTGGCATAAGAACCTGATTATTTCATATTTACAAGGCGACCAAGTCACGAGCTAAATTGGCTGTACCTAAATTTCTCCATTGCAAAAAGGCAGCATGCAAAGGCATTTAAACAAAAGTAATTTGGGGGATCAGCAATACTCTTATTAGTGATTCCTGTTTGCTAGATCCAAATTCGAATACATGCTCTTGAATCATGAAATCATAAATAATAAACTAAAGGATCTTGTGTTAATAGCCCATCCTGTATTATTACTACGGGAACAATTCAAATATGTGATAAGGTATATTTGAACCAATTCTAAAGAAAACTGTTTATATTCGAATGTTTTGTTGAAAATTTACAAGAAACTACACGAATAAAATAAACATTTATTTTTAAGAAAAAATAGTAGCTGGATTACATTGTGTTTATTACTTCAACAGTTCGCAGAGACAGGCTATCTTATTAGCTGACAAATTCTAAAAGATTGATAAATTGAATGTTGTCTTATACGCTTAAATTAAACCTTAGCAGGGTTCATCTGCCGAAGCTTAAATAAATTGTTATTTCTTAGAATTAGAAAGAACGTATGTTAAAGAAAAAGCTTTCACGAATTTTATTTGCTGAAATATTTTTATAAACGTTGAAAACATGAACTATGGTTTTAGTTATTCTTTAACTTAATAAATTAGATATTTAAAATGCACATATATATATATGGATATATATATATATCAAAACCAACATATAAACACAAAATTAAAACTCAAAAACAGTAAAAAAGGACAAAATGGCTAAATAGACAAAAACCAGAAAAAAACCCCAAAAAATGAAAAATATCATAGCGAGCCGCTCGTCAGGAAGAGAAGCTCGCTCATGATATTAATTATATATATATGTATATAGGAATAGGTTTAATAGGCAATAATCACTCATAAATCATGATTCCATGTATAAATGAAAATGTTTTATTCATGAATAAAATGTGATGTTTCACATTCATTATTTTTTTTCTAAAGGAATGAATTTGATAATTATTCATGACTTGATTGATACAATTTCTATTCATCATTCTAAATAATCACTTACTTTCTAACATAATCTAATTAGGAATACTTCTGAAAATCAATTACAACAATTTATTCTGATTATTGATTTGCTTCCAGTTTTAACGGTTACACTCTTTTATTTCATAAAAATAACTTCGAATTAAGGAATTAGCATATTAAAGCATATTAAATTTAAAAGACCAACATCATTATAGAGAAAAAAAATCTATTATAAGTTCTCGAATAATTTTTAGGTAAGAATTTTTATTTTTATATTCTTTTGAGAGTGATTTCCATTCTTAAGAGTTTCGATGATTATGAAATTCTTTTAGTTCTGATGCAGAGAAATAAACAAAAAATAGACATTTAAATATCTGTGTGTTCTACTTTTATCTTTACATATTAAATGAGTTAGTGAAAATTGAAAAGGAAAAAATAACACTGTACTTTATAACCTTTATTCTCATGGAATTCGAATTCTGAAGAAACAGATAATTAATTATATTAAAAAGAATGAATTAAATTTATAATATATTCAGTCATCGCTTTAGAACTCAAGATAATTTATTTTAATGGATAAACATTTTTCCTCTTTTCATGATTGAGCGGTATTTGCATGTGAATTAAATTTCAATTCATTATCTGTGTAGCAGCAGTGTAGTCATGCTGGGCAGACACAAATAAATTAAACTCAACAAAAAAGTTACATAGTTTTTATGTACAACTATATTAATATCATTAATATCTGTATTAATAATAATAAATTATATTTAGCATTTCATTAAAACTGAATATTTTATATTTCATAAAATATATTCGTTGATATATTCACATATAATAAACATTAATTATTCATTCATATTTTGTTCATAACTAGATAACTTGATAAAGTTACTATCATGCACGAAAAAATCAACTATATTATAAAAAATTTTAGAAACACTTCAGTAATGCATTTTAAAAAAAGTTTTTAGAAAAATTATTTTCTGCAAAAACTGAAGGAAACTAGATCTTAAAACACATCAGTTTTAATTTTTGAAAAGCGTTTGTTGCTTCCTCCTTCTCTACTTGTTGCCGGAAAATAAATGCATATAATCTAGGACAAATTTCCTAAACAACTATCTATGAATTTTTAAAACCACATCTTGTTTAACTGACGAAAAAACCGCAAATGAGCCTTGAAATAATGTCATCTTCTCATCATTGATGGCATGCCATCAACAGATGTGCTTAATGATATAAGCACGACATTTTTACTTCCGCTTGATTGCACACTCCACCCTTCACAGCTCGAGTAATTTTTGATACAGAGGACGTTAATGCATTTTGCTAAACACCCACCACAGAAAGATAATCGCATATCTTTTTTTAGATTTGTTAGAGAGTTCAGGATCTTTAAGGTTGTGCCAGGAGCTGACTTTTTGCTCTTGATATAACATAATAAAGATATTCAAAATTTGTAGTCATTACTTTCTACAAAGCCTTATTCCGCAATGATTAAGGACGAAAGTTTTATAAAATGATTTTAATTTTTGCACATTTCAAAGTGAACATCTGATTAGGGTTCGAAAAATCATCTTTCTTTTCTGTGCATAAATGTTTTGTTTGTAGAATTTTTCCCTTTGCATGTCAGCGGTATTTGCAAAATATCTTCTTACAAATTTTGATCTTTTGTATTAATATACAAACAGAATTTGATTTCTTCAACAAGTTACGTTCCAATATTTCAAATATATATATATATATATACAATATAAACATTCATAGAACAAAATGTCAAGAAAGAAATCTGCGGTAAGAAAAAGCCGATAGTTCTTAAAAAGAGAAAATAAACAAAAGGGGTATATATATATATAAAAGGGGAAAATAAAATAATATTTAAATAATCCTTTTTTATCATCATTCCTTAATTTTTAAATACACTCTTTTCCTTTTTTCATCATTTCTTTAATCTTCATCGTTTTCTCAATGTAGATCGCTTTCATCTTTGTTTCCATCGATTTCCTAATCTTCATCGAAACTCCCCCAACCTTAGAAGTTTGGCGCAAAAGAAAGTAACTTGATATTTCGTAAACATCCGGACCCTACATGACGCGTTAAGTTCATTTCTTTGTCACGTCTGCCGTTGGCTGCATCTCTCAGTTTTAGGTTCGTAAAATTATTTCTAATATTTGGTGTTTCATTCAAATTCTTGGTTTGTCATAATGTTCGGGGTAAAGGACAGTGTTTTTAGCTTTATGCCAGCACTGTTTGCAGAAAACATTATGATTTCACTAATTTTTTAGCGGTTCGTATATATTTTACTTACCCTGATGAGCATCTATACGCATTTGCCGATTAACTACAGTCTCTCCATTTTATTTCAACATTTTTTGATTTTCACGACATTCATATATATATATATATATATATATATATTAAAACATAAAAGAGACAAAAATTCAAAACATACAAGAAACTAAAGACAGAAAAATAAGACAAAAATTTAAGAAATTGAAAACTATCAGGGCGAGACGCTCGTCAGGAAGGGCAGCCCTCCTCTGATATTAATAAGTGCTTTTTTCTGCTAACGAAATCACTATATTTATATATACATACAGTGAGCACTTTTCTCTCGTCTACTGGGTACAATTTCACTTAGTAAAAAATACAAGTCAAGAATGACATCAAAATGTAAAAAAAATGAGTGAATAAATTGAAATTAAAATGTCAAATTGAATTTTTTTGGTTGTATTTGTTTTATTAACCCTACCATACTTATTATTACTGCATGTCTTTCAGGTTATTAAAATTTAATTCAATTCAATTCAGTAAATCGAGAATCACTACTTTGTATCCACTTGGAAGGAATTCCGATGACCCGTTAACTAGAAGACGTTACTGTTATTGTTTCAAGGCCTTTTTAAATTTGCGGTCATACATCGACCTAAACATCATCATATGGTAAGGAAATAAATAATGTAAAAATTTCAGCATCTTCGAACATCTACAAAATAGCATTGTTTTCAATATATGCATTAAATTAATCTAGCAAATTAAAGCACGCACAGTGATAATTCTGATTGATTTAAGGAAACTCTCCGGTAGCATTCTCTGAGCTATATTAACTTAAGTTTTTAACCAAATCAGACGGATGTAAGTTATGATTTTGTATGAAAAAAATAATGACTGCTTGAAGATTATAATTAACCCCAAATGTTTTGATCAAAATATTTATTATTATGAGTTCATTAAATTATTAAAGATTGCATTGCAATTAGAAAATTAATTCGCTTTATGGAGTAAAAAATGAATTAGCGTTAATTAGTTAACACTGTTTGACTTGACGAGTTATACAAAGGAAAAAAAAATTGAAACTAATTTTATGGTTTGGAAATGAAAAACATTCATTATGTATTCAAATCAGTATAGGTATTATTTTGATTGTTCTATATTTTGTCAATTATCAGAACAGAGATTGAAAGTTTAGAGCAAAACAAAGAAGTTGGTTCAGAAATATTTCTTCAACTTTGCTATTCAAGGCATTTTGAATCTTTTAATTATTGGCAGTGGTATAAATGCTGTTTAGTTAAAAATATTTTAATTAAGTACTAATAAAACACTTTAAAATCACTAATGTAAATTAATTGTTTACAATGAATATGATGTATTCCGTTGTACTCATCTAATTAACTAGTTCTAATCAAAAATAAAAATAATTATTCTTATCGTTCGCATCAATTAGTTTTATTGATTAAATGTGTTCACGTTATTTTCTTTACAATGGTTGGTAAAGTTTTAATATATTTTTACTAAGGAAATGCAGCCTGGTAGCAATTGATAAGCATTTAAAAAATAAATAAATAAACTAATGAAACGTCACTCTAAGACAATTGATTTTTTTCCCCCTCCTCTAAGTATTTTATTAAAATCGTTGTTATTTTTATCATTTCCTCTGTGCGGGAATATTATTTGGAATGAACACCTTAATTGAAGAAGTAATTTAAAACTCGCTTTCTTTTCCTTTGCATCCCCTGCAATTAATTTAATAGTACCGAACTTTTAATCACTTTTGGTTACATGTCATTTCTGGTCTTTTCTTTCCAAACGGAATGATTTTGATTTTTCTTTGAATTATTCAATGCCACGAAGGTCTTGAGAAAGCAGCAATTATCTTTAGAAAAGCATTTTCCATTATTCGATTTTAAGAGTGTTGACTTTAACTATTAGTTTTGAGAATTAATTTATCTTATTATGATCGTGTTATTAACATGGAAGATTATTCCTCAGTTTTAGCAGTTATTTCAATCTTCAGGAGATTTATTTTATCAAAATGGTATTTTTAATATTTCCACTAAGAAAATATTTATATTGTAGCATTAATTTACTTCACTTTAACATTTAAGTCGTGAAAACTGCTAAGATACATAAAAGTCAATATACGTGCGCTATTTTTTATACTTTTGAGTATTAGAATTAAAAAAAATTGTTAAGTTTTAGAATTAGAAAAATATTGATTCAGTCATGTAATTGAAACGCAGATCCTTCTTTGAAAAGATCCTTCTATATTTTTCTACAAAGATTTTTATGATTAATTGAATGAAATATGTCGCATAAAATAGAATATGTCGTATGAAATATGCATACATTATTTAGTAAAAACTAACATTTTCTTATGGAACTCTTTAAAGTTGAATTTAATTTTATGTCAATAAAAATAAGAAAATTGTAATCTTTGAATCATACTTTAAAACCATAAAAAAATTCCTGAAAAAATTTGTGTTTTACCTTCGTCATTGGAAATAGAATTTTTAAGGGAAAGAGACTGAAAAATTAATTTGATATAACTCAAAATTATTCAAAATATTCACTGCATCTTTTAATTATATCTATATTAAAATGTTCACCAGAAAACAAATCTATAATTGTGTCAATGAAAATACCGACTGACTTAAGTGGATAGAATTTGAATTTTAAATACAACACGCACACATTCATGTTATTATTTATAATTGAATTATTTGATAAAAAGAGGGAAAATATGTCTTAGATTCTGTAGAAATATTGTTTCTGGACATATTTGCTTTACTCTATCACTCACATGCTTAATATTCATTTTGTGGGATGAATTCAATATGTGTTCTTTGACAATGGATTTACAGAATAAAAACAGAAATTAGGCGTATGAATTATTTTAATGGATTTTTAAGAGATGTCGTAACTAGTACTATATCGCATCAGGTCATATTGCTGCTAACTTCATGCCAAAGGATCGTATTATGTAGTTTTAATTTTCAGTATGTTCTATTTTGCCGAAGTGTAGAAGACATTATTTTTTAGAACGTTGAATATGTCGAATTTCTGTCCCAACAAAACACAATTTGCGTAAAACTTTGATTTTTGTTTCGATTTGAAGAAAAGTTCTGAGATTTCTGTCCGAATTTTCGGGTGACTATGCCCAATCAATTTCAACATGTGAGTATTGTTCTCAAGGCTTTAGAAAAGGCTGGCATTGACACGAAAACTAAGGAACGTCCAAGCTCTACGAAAAAGATTGAAGATGAGGAAGTGGTAACTTTACTCGATAAAGACTCGACTTAAGGGGACTTGGCACCCCAAAATTTTTTTTCTACAATTTTGATCAAACTTATTCAATTTTGTAGTAGATAGATGTAAACTGTGCAGAAACTGAAATTTCTAAAATATTTTTCACTTTGAAAAATTACAAATTTAAAAATTATAAATTTTTTAAAAAAATTAGCCTTTTTTTAAAAATGCTTCTTCTCATACAATTTTTAATATTTTTTCTCCAAATTTTTTTTAAAGGGACCTCTCAATGTACTTAACAGAAACAGGGATCGGATTTTGATATCTACATTAGTTTCAGAGAAAAAAAATTTTGTTCAAAATTTTGTGAAAATTTTTAGAAAATATGAGAATTTTTCACTTTGTAAATTTTTTAAAAAATTTCTAATCAAAATTTTTGCAAATCCATCCCTAATTCTATTAAACATGCATTCGTGAGTGAACAGAAAAAATTTCAAGTAATTAGAATAAAAAGAGATCGACTTTTTTCATTTTGTAGCAGACAAAAATTTTGGAAAAAAGCAAACTGAGAGAAGCAGCTTTAAAGTTTTAAAAACAACAAAATTGTAATAAAAACAACTTATATCAAGCTAGTTTTTTTTCAGAGCAATAACCTGACATTTGCGAGTCCTAACTTATCAATTTTATTCATATTTATTATTACTATAATTATTAATTAGCATCTTCATTTATAGGGACAATTAGAAATTTTTTTAAAAAAAATGCGAAAAATTTCACTTTTTTCAAATTTTTTAGTCAAAATATTTAATAAATGATCTGCAGTACTATTTATCAAATATCCATTATAACAGAGAAAAAATTTAAAACCATTTTATTGAAATTTTATTGGCAGTGAGAAATTCAAAAAAAATGAGAAGCGAAAGCAGTGTTGATGATGATGATGACGATATGCTTCATGAATAATAAAGAAGCGAAAGCAGTAAAACAGTAAACAAACAAAGATTAAACGGCTTCTGTTTGAAGCAACTATCTTGCTTTGCTTTTATTGAAAAAATTAGGTGTTTTTGCAACTTACACATGAAATATGCAGAATTTAAACATTGAAAGTGGGCGTGGCACGTGATGAAATGTTAGACAAAATAACTTCATATCTCACAAAATATTTGTCTGATTGTTTTGAAACTTTCAGATTATTAAGTCAAAGGTTCAAGGATCATTTTCCACTCAAAATTTGTGAAAATCGATATTTTCATTGATTTTCCGGAATTCTTAGGGTGCCAAGTCCCCTTAAATACAAGAAGATCTTGCATAATCACTAAATATTGACCAAGCAACAATCTCCAGGCGTTTAAAGACCATCCGAATGATTCGCAGGCAAGGAAATCGATTGAGTACACGAGTTGAAATCGAGCGACGTCGTGAGGCGCAAAATGACCTATGAATTGTTGCTTCAAAGAAACAGAAGAAAGATTATTTCAAGTTATTTCGCTTCGTATCGTGATGGTTGAGGAAGAATAGAAACACTATGGTAATCTGAAGGACAAAAAAACCATGGTTCATTCCAGACGGACCATCAATATCGATGGCAAAGCCGAAACTTTAATGCACCAAGTTCATGCTCTGTATTCCGAGGGATCAGGTGGGCTGAACCCACGAAATCCTGACGATCCGGTGATGGTTTCGCTGAATTGGTGCATATGGGCTGCTCCAATCCAGCGAAGCCATCACTGGGACAAAAACGGCTAAATTAGGTTACAAGCTACGACTAGTGGTTTTCCAGGGTGACAACGCTTAGCCTCATGTCGCGAAACTGTTCAAGGAATCGTTGAAAGGGCTTAACTGGGATGTTCTACCACACCCGATGTGTTCTCCAGCTATTAATACTTTCGATTACCATCTATTTCGATTGATGACTCACGGATTGCCTGAGCAGCGCCTCCATTTTTATGAGGATAGCAAAAAAGGATTAGATTCTGTATGTTAAGAATTTGAATTCATGATTACAACATATGGTAATATTAAATTGCAGAAACTATTTTGTGTACCTGTCTCTCTGCGATTCATTTGACCTCTGCACCAAGTCAATGACTCTTATCTATATATTAGTTAGCACTGTGGTTATAAAAGATAATGAGCTTCGTCAAATTTATCAGTTGCGTGATTTCAGTGTGATAGATGAACATTTATGTAATGCGTCGATATAGAATATTTAGCGTATTCAGATAAGAAGATATAAATTTAGACATTCGTATTAAATATTTTTAGGAATATACCATTTACATCACTAGATTAAGAGCATTGTTTTATAATCATGCGTTTTATATCTTTAAATCTTTAACAAAACAAATGTAAAGGTTGGCACTTTGGATCGATGTGGTGATCAATAGGCTAATCTGATTTTCATTATGTCTATAGCACTAGGGACAGAATTTACTTAACCCTCTGAGCGGTTAGCTATTTTGAGGTACTACCTTTAAAACCTCAAAAATATGCATTTAAAATGAATAATTGGATCTTAATTGTATTTAATCAAGTTTCTGATATCGTAATAGTATTTCATCCGTGGTAGTTTAAGAAATTATGCACATGAACATGATTAACTGCTTTTGAGCGCAATATGAGAAACTGAAAAATACTTTTGAAACGCTTAGAGGGTTAAAGTTATTCCAGTTATTGAAACAAGGAGAGTAGCTACTGCTTCTCATTAGGTAAGGTAACTTGGAAGGTACAAACCACGATTGACAGGTATGCATATGTGAACTGGCTCGTGCATGTGAGAGGAAACTTAACGCAACACTGAAAAAAGTAACTCATGATAATAATTATAACCTTAATAAACTTAACAGGATAAAAGTAAAAACAAAGTAAATGATAATTGAATTGACATGTAGACAACAGGAACATAAAGCAAAGAAAAAGCAGGAGAAATGACAGATGATGGTTGAGCCTTTATAGTACTCGATTCTCCACTACGCATGAGCAAGGTAGACAGATCATGCAGGGCGAAGCTGTTACCACAAATCTAATAAAGTGTATTTTGTTTACAATTATTTACACATAAAGTTAGACTGTTCCCTTGCATTATTCTCTCTGATATAATATTTTTACTAAAAATATGTGTAGCGCTGATATTTTCTGAAATTTAAGCATATATACTAAAACTATTTTATGAACCACACAAATGTTGTTTCAAACGAAATTAACCAAATAAACACCTACTATTTTTTGATTTATTGTCTAACTTTAAATAAACAAAAAATGAATTTCTTGAGTCAGGAAACAAAAATAATCTCTTAATTTTCCATTATTCTTATAAGCCATCAACAATTGGTCATTTTCAACTACCCTTCAAGAACAGCGAGATCGTACTTTTATAGTGTAAAAAACTCTAATATTCTTTTAAATCAAACTAAGCAATAGGAGACTGACTCGAAACAAGCAAAAGAAAGCGAAGTAAGAAGCAAAATAAACTTTTCGCGACCTTTTTCTGATGATGTATCTTCCCTGCCAACATTCTTGCCCTAGTGTCGTTTTCTAACGCTCAAACTGGAGGGTATGCAATAAGCCAAACCACAAAGTGGACCTGAAACCCAACCATTCTCCAGGAAACGCATTCTTTTCTTTATTTTGGAGAAGTGTGAGAGCCGCTATAAAATATGGACGACACTTTTTTCTGGGTATCTCCATTCCTTTTTCTCGTTTCCTTTTACACCTATCGAGCCGATTTTTCTTTGACCCTATTTTTCTTCCTGTGTTTTCTGTCGGGGCACACAAAGGATGAAAGAAAGCTTTGGTGTTTTTATTACCACGCCAAACCAATATTATTCTGATTTATGTTTCTTATCTCTGCGTTTCTCTAAGTAATAATTGATAAAAATGATAATAAACAAGAAAGTAGAAATAATCATTTTATGAACTTCTATACCGAGAATCAGAGACTTTCATATAGAAATGTCATAAGGTAAATATTTATATGTGAAAAGAAAATATAAATGCATGAAACATCTTTATTAAAGGTGAAATGTTTAATATCTAAGTCAAGGAAAGGACTTTAATAGATTAAATCGTCGTTTATTCTATCATTGAAGATAAGTTACATTGAAGATAAGTTACCTATTCATAGGTAAAGGGATCATTTTATGCGTATCTCCATGGCCAGGATTAATGCGATGCGCTGTTATTGTCAGCTTACATGCTTGAATCAAAAAGGGGCAGTCAACAATGCGCTGGGAGGTTATATACGGCAAAAAGGGGATTTTCCCGGACTCGTGACTCGAAATGAAAGTCTCAGTGCGCTTATTACGATGGAAGTAGAAGTAATTAAAAATGAGGGTCTTTAAATATGATTTAAGAAAGAGAAAAACTTAAAATATCATGTGCATTCATATCGCAATAAAAGCAATAGCCAAACCCCTTCTCCATAGTAAGAAATAGGAAATGCAGATGACTTTTGATTGACATTTCTAATTTATATAAAAGGTTTCCGAATTATTCCGCTCTTTCTTGCTTTACAGGTCATTTTTTCCCCTGGTTTTCTTACACCCAACTAATATTCGATATTTATTTTTTCGTTGTCAGTTGAGTCTTATTGAAAGTTTGAAATAATCACTAGAGACATCATGGCTAATTTTATTCTAAAGACTATCTAAAATTCATCCGTTATTCCATTAACTAACAGTGTTCATCCGCTACTTTCTGCAAAGGAAAATTAAAATTATATCTCAACATTGGCAAGCATAGTTTAGTTTAGTTATATTACCGCAATCAACCATTAGTTTAGTTATTTAAAGGCTATTTTAGGGATATTTTAGTACAGAGCTCGTAATTTTGAACCGCGGTCAGATGACGAGGATGACATCTGACTCTCCATACTTCCGCACCACACCAGTGGGATTACGTTTGGTCCCTAACTAATGGTTTAACGTGCAGCTATTGGCAAGCATAAGCATGTTCAACAGAGAAAAAAATTCGGTTGGATATGTTTTATATTATCTAGATGTATTCAAATCATACATGCATACATTTTTGTTTATATACATTCTTACATTGTAAAAAGCGACACAAGTGAATATCTCCATGCCGCGTAAATTTGTTAGCCCGTTTAGATGAGAAGGATCAGCTAATCAACGGAAGCTGTTTTTTTAGACGACAGTTCGAAGTTTAATAACTCTGTAAGTTTCGATCTCAGTAGAGTGAAAAAAAAATTTTCAAAATGTTAGTAGGTCAAAATTAATTTATTATAAACTTGGGCAGGGTGACTGCATAAAAAATTGATTTCGTAATTTTTTAACTTTATATATATAGACTAAAACAACATTATTTTTTTACCTCATTAAAAGCATCTTTCCAATTGGAAGTATATGTTTAAATCTAAAGGTTTAGAAATTAGTCATTAAGCTACGATTAGAGTGGATACTCTGTATATTAAATAATATTGATTATCTCTACTAATAATAAAAGAGGATGTGGGTGTATGTTAGTCCTCTACACGACAGACCGCGGGACTTTGAGCTACGACATTTGGCACAAATATACTTTGGAGAGCGGGAATGTGCACCTTGGAGCTCTTTTCATAAGTTTAATTAGAATTTTAATTAATGAAAAATTAAGCGAAATTGTGGCGCTTTTCCTTAAAAAGTTCCGAAGATATTACAGCAAAAAATAATTTTTACACCATCTGAAAGTGTAAAGGATTACCTTTCAAACGATATCAATTAAATTTCCGCACAATGTTTTCTCGAATTTTAATGAATTTTTAAAAATATTTTTGGCATAATTTACAATACTTTTCATTGTTGCAACGCAACTATAGCCGTCTTCATTGTGTAAACGAATATTTAATTGCATATTTCTCTTTCATTGTTGTAGTCTGAGATAATATCATAATACATCTTGCTTTCATGTTTTACATTAAGAAATATATCCAGTAAGCTGAATGGTTATGGTTGCTATGTTTTCATTCTTTTCTCAGCATGTTTTAAACCAGCTAACAAGCCGCTGGCCATAAAATATGCTGCGTCATTTTAATGTTGCAAATGCCTATTTTACAGGAGGCTATAAGAAAGTGAAGATAGTGCCGACAACATGGAATAAGAGGTTACATGACATGGTTAATTATTTGATTCCATTAGGAACATTTATGTAATCAATGAACAGAAGAGGTACAAGGTCACTAATAGAATATGGGTTAAATATTTACCACAATCTGAAGTTTAAAATTACGTTGTTAAGAGAACCATGAATATAAAATGATGCAAGATTCAATTGAAATCATTTTCACGGCGAATAAGCTGGTCGCCAAAGGCGGCTAGTAATTAAAATATAAATAATAACAATAAGGTAAAAAATATTAAATTGGTAATTATTAATTAGTATATTTAACTATTGGATACACCAAATTTACATAATTGTACAAGTCAGTTTACAGTCTTGTTGATTATGCAGATTACACAGATTTTACTGTCGTTGGCAAAGCGATGTTTACAATTGCTAAAATAATAAATTATTAAAAGTTACAAAATATGGAACTGATCACCTTTTGATATGGCTCAAGTTATGAATCAATTTTTAAAAAAGAAACAAAATTTGAAAACATGTATATAGCTAGGAATGTTTCATCTGCATTACCAAAAATTGAATATAAATATATTTTTGAGAATTTAGATCTTTATTTTTAACAAATATGAATGTCAAACGTTCATATAAAGATTTGCTGCTTATCATTTTATCATTTATTTTCTGCTTAAAAAAGCCTTTTAAAATGACAATAAATCTACAAATAGTGCGTTACACTGTAAAAAATATCCTTTTTTTTCCGGACTTTTTCCGTATATTTGACGGTTTTGATGACAAAACGGTTTTTTACCGTTTTCCGCTCCAGCCATAAACGGTTTAAAACCGTCAGTTCAGTTTCTATTTTTCGTCATACGGTATTGCTTTCCGTATGATAATTTTCCTTTTTCTTAAATGTAATTTTATTGCATTCATTTCATGTTTTTAATAGGGTTCCATCTCCGCTATTGTTTACACATGTTGCAGTAACCTGTTGTCACTCATGAAAGCTAACCTTAAAATACGTGTTCTGGCAATAGTTGATTTTTACACCACTAGGTGGCGCCACTAGAGCTATAGTGACTTTAAAACTCAAATAGATTATTTTTACTTCATTTTATGAAGTCTCCGGTGGTCTAGAGGTTAGAGCGACTGCCTTTTATTTCTATGAACGCGGTTTCGATCCCCGGCTCGGAGGAGTTAGAAGTTTTGTCACCATCTTGCATCGAAATCGTCCAAGTAAGTTCAATTAAGAATTATATTAATTAAACTAATTGAAATTAATAATTAAGCCTTGATTAATTAATATTCCTAATTGATAATACACATCAGCATATCTCAACTCGAACAGAAGGAGAAAAACAACTCAACTCAGTCGATGACGTCACTTACTTCGATGACTTAATTTTTAAGGAGAAAACTTAATTTCATACTGTAAAAAACCGTTGTGCCTACGGATTTACTTCGTAACTTTTACGGTTTTGCACAACCAACCCAGCTGCCAGTTTAAAACCGTAAATTTTACGGGATTTCTTTTACAGTGTAAATATACCTACATTATAGCACGTAAAATGTTACAAAATACTTGTTTCATAAAATTAATACGACGTATTGATTTTACGTCGAGATACGCTGTTCGTTTTAAATTTATAGGTTTAATAAAACGCATTACAACTGAATAAGATTAATAATAATTAATTTAATTAATTTATAATAATTAATTTAAATGTTTGATTTCGGATTTCTTGAAAAAGAACCATTCTTCACCCTTTTCTTCAAGAGTATTAAATGTATTCAAATAAGCTCAGATTTATACTTATTTTGCATTAAAGGGTTTTTTCAATAAACAAATATTTTAACAGAACAAATCATCCGTAGTGAAAATAATACGAAAATATTTTTGAATGAAATATGCTTTTTCAAATCTATTACATAGTAGTTTGAATTTGAATGTTATGTTTGTCAATTAATGGGTGGCTTATGATAGTTTGTGTTTAATTTATAGGCACTAAGCAAATATAACCACAAAATTTAACTGGTTCTCGCAAATTTATTTTGTAACTTAAAATTGAAACACAACTCTAAAAGGATATATTAAAACATTTAAAACAAAAAAGACCATTTCAGTTTGCAGTATTTAGCAATAATTATACTGAAAATCAATTTCTATATCTGCGTTACCGTATTTAACTTTGATTTCAACCTGATGAACATCCGTAAGTAAAAAAATTAACGTTAGTATTATATGGTAAATTGTGCATAGTTTTATAGCAGTCCATTATTAATTTTTCCATCTCTACTAATAATAAAGGAGGATGTGTGTGTTTTTGTTGGGATTGGTTGATTGGCAGATTGCTGGACTAAGAGCTACGAAATTCGGCACAAACATACTTTGGAGGGTGGAAAAGTGCACCTCGGAGCCCTTTTCTGAAATTTTAATTAGAATTTTAATTAATTAAAAATTAAGCACAATTTGAGCGTTTTTCCTTAATACCGTCCAAAAATATTGCATCACAAAAATCATTTTTGCACTAACTCTAAGTGCAAAAAAATACCTTTCCAATGATGTCAATTAACTTGCCGAACAATTTTTTATCGAATTTTAATGAATTTTTAAAACTATTTTTTGGCATAATTTACAACAATACTTTTCATTGTTTCAACGCAACTCAAGCTGTTTTCATTGTTTAAACAAATATTTAAATGCATATTTCTCTTTCATTGTTGCAATTTGAGATAATATTGTAATACATTTTGCTTTCATATTTTATTTCATCATAATTTTTAAGAAATCTGCAAACCTCCGAGATATTGCTTTGCTTACATTAAGAAATATATCCAGTAAGCTCAATGGTTATGGCTGCTATGTTTTCATTCTTTTCTCAGCATGCTTTAATCCAGCTAACATGCCGCTGGCCATAAAATGTGCTGCGTCATTTCAATGTTGATATTAAATTCATATTTTACAAGAGGAATTAGATACTGAAGATAGTGCAGACAACGTGGAATTAGAAGTTACTTGACATGGTCAGTTATTTGAATTCATTTAACAATGAACAGAAGATATCCAAGAAGTGTGGTTGGTGTTGTTGCAGCTGCGGGTCCAGGGCTTTTGGGCCTTCAGGAAGCTTGTCATTTTTATATTATTCTTTTTCCGTTGGAATTGTAATACGAAAGAGTTCGATTCTCCAACAAGTTTTTGGTAAGGTGA
>BGPR01002138.1:29452-88386 GCA_013235015.1 Araneus ventricosus
GGTCGAAAAGTTCGGAAGTTCAACTTCGCTTGAAATCCATTTGGAATGGTGTCCATAGAAGCTGAAATACGACTTGGGAGAGGGGGAAGGATGCTCTCTTGGGAAAGCAAAAGCCACTAACCAATGTTGGAGACCCGTTTTGAAAGCTAGAGGAGGAGTAGCCGAAGTTGTCCTAAGGGATAGGGGTGCCTGTAAATGATGGGTTTGGGGTTGACGCGGCCAGGATCGTGAATCACCTATCTAAATAGATGGACTAACAATTGGAATGATGTGGAGTTCTATCACGCCATTTGCACGGTATGGAATGATCGTGGATTTTTGGCATTAGACAATCATTTGCTCAACAAACGGAATTCATTTTCCATGTCAAATACGCTTTTTATTAAGTAGATGAAACAGCTAAGGTACTATTTCAAATTTCTATATACAAGATTATAAAGACAAATAAAACAAACCCCGCGAATTTGGCTTTAGGATTTGATAAACGGTCTTTGTGATGGTAATTGAAGTCGAAGCTCGGTTAATACTCATTCTCAAATGCCTACGACCATAGCTAAAAAGTCAATAAACTATTGCCAACCAATTTTAAGGGGACATATTACCTACCCGATATTTTTTTATTTGAAGTATTATTGAAAAAGTTTTGATTTTACTGAGACTTAACAATCATATAAATTATCTTGAAGAGAAAAACTCCATTTTGATCTGCTTGTTTAGTTTAAATTTAATTTTTAAAGAAAATTCAATTTTTTAAAATTCCTATTACTTTTTCAAATACGAATATCTTTGCTCCAAATTTTATATGTAAATTCACTGAAATATATTAAACAAAAATGTGCATAAATTTTAAGGTGTATTTAATTAATTCTCTTAATTATAAATATTTTATTGAATTATATGGTGAAAAATGAGGAAATTTACCAGTACCCGATTTTATATCTTACAAATTAAAAAGACTAAGCAACTGAATGCTTATTGCATGGACAGTTGTGTCATGAACATAACGATAAACGTCTGCAAAATATTTGAAAGCTGTATCTTAAATTGGCAAAAAAGCCTTATCTTCTTGAAAACATGAAAGTGCAGAAAAGTCCAACATGGTCAAAATCCATTTAAATTTGTCATTTGCGCATGTTTTTCATTAGTCATCGTAAATAAAAATATAAAAGACTTCTGAATTATTAAAGGTTCAGATTTGAATTTTTTATACAATGAGTAGAACGATAAGAGCAACGAAATAAGCCAAAAAAATTAAAATTTTCATTTTGGCCATTTTTTGGGTATTGTGTCCCCTTAAGGAGGAAAGTAAAATATATCCGAGATATTTCAGAGATCACTCCCGTCTACTGGAGAATTAACTAATATCAAAATACCCTTTTAGAGTAGTAAGTCATTATTCTCAAGCAACAACGGCACTATACGAAGAAAGGTAACTCCTAAGTAAAATATTTCATTTTTAGGTAGGAAATCATAGGAAATTAACCATATATTTTTTAAGTTATTTTTTTTAATATAGTACCCATTTCAAGTCTTAAGGTATCCGAATGTGTTCGAAGACATTTTTTTTGAAAAATAACTTATATATATTTTTTAATATTATTTTTCAACTGCATATGCTTTAAAACTATGAAAATATTGTAAAATTAGGTTTTCGAAATAATATTTTTTTAAAAAAACTTAGAAATTTGAAGAAAAATGACTAAAACCTTTGCCTTACGCTAACAGCCATAGACAAAACCATATTCTAAATATACATAATTCCTTGTAGGAGAACATTTTTATGACAGCTATCTGTGTTATGCTCTAAAATATTTCTTGTACTTCAAATTAGTTTTGAGATATAGCTGAACATAGTTATTAAACTGGTAATTTTTTATAAATATATATTTTTGTTTTTCGTTTATATTTAAGCACTTAAAAATAATACTTGATTTTAAAATTGACCTTAGTTTTTAGAGGAAAACATCAAACATATTACAGAAAACAATCTGAGAAAATTTCATATCAATACTTGAATAACTTTTTGAGAAATCATTGCTACGGTCGAACGTGTTCCTCAAAAATATCATTTCTCAGAAAACACATTTAAAGTTTTCATGCAACATAAAATAATGCTTACAGTTCGGTAATAAAACAGCTGTAACTCCATTTGTAATTCACGCAGAGTGAAAAGTGAGACAGTTTTAGAAACCTGATTAAACAGGCTACAAAATTAAGTCATAAAAATGTTTTTGATAATTTCATCAAAAACGGCGATTTTAAACCAGTCGGATACCTTAAGGCTGTTACTTAGTGATACAGTCGAAACAAAACCCCGATATGTGCATAGGGTCACGCGAGAAGACACTATAGAAAGGAAGTCGATTTTCGGATAGTGTGTTCAAATAAAGCCGAACTCTCACCATAGCGCGGGTAAACAAATATTACCCCTAAATAGTAATTATATTAACTCTTAACTAACATATGTTCTTATTTTTCATTTATTTCAACATTAAATTAACAATTGGTATCTAAGCAATTAAAATGTATTAATAATTAGCTAATTGCGACAGATAAATAATTCTGATGTTTAGCGCGAAATTTTTGCAAGCAAATTTAACTCGATTATAATTGAAATATGGGCTGCCTCTGCCGTCTTTTGAAAAAAACTAGATACTATTGATATTCTGGAAACTAGAACAGTCGTTACTTTCCGGCATTTATTAAATACAACTCTCCAGGAAGCTAAAATGCTAGCTAATGTCGGTTCGGTCTTAAAGGGTTATAAGCAATCCGGTTTGAGGAGCTCAGAGTGTGTGAGTAATGCCTACGATTGCTAGTTTAATCTTGCATTTGTCCAGTTGTGTTGGCATTTATACAGAAGAAAAAATACATGATACGAGAAAATTCAAGGCAAAATGTAGCTTAGTTATATTAACTCCCCGTTTTGTAGCAACACGAAAGCTGGGACGGACCTCATTAAGTTCCCGAAGGAAGGAAATAAATTTATTATGTAAGTGAAATGATTTCATAAGTGCGAATACCCTATTAGCACAACATATTCAACAGTATTCAAAGAATATCTTTACGATGTTGTGCGTTATTCAGAATATCATTTCAACATCGTGGAGATATCGTAAAATATCTTGTGCTAATAGGGTACACTCTCAGATGAATGCATCTGGAATAACTTACGTAACCACGAAGCTAAGATACGCAGATGAATTTAGGGCATTGCTTAACGGCGATATTTCTCTATGAAAATCCTTTCATTTATTTATTATAATATTGTAATTGAAATTAAAAATAGACTTAAAATTGAATTTTAATAGGAAAGATTAAAGAGTTATAAATGTTTGAAGATATTCCGTCCTGTAATTCAACCGAAATGCAAAGGAGACCATTTCCTCAAATAAAAGATTCGTGCACAATTAAACATTTCAATTTTTCTACCTCTGATCACGATTATTTTTTAAACTACTAAAAATAAAATTATTTGATACATTTTTCATTTTAATCATTTTAAAATTAAACGTTTCTAAAACAAAGTTTAAATAAACAAATTTCAATTTGAATCATCGGATTACGTTACGAGCAACCCACCACAGCCCAAAATCACTCTAAAGCTTCCGCAACTTTGTCATCTAAGCCACTAATAATGATAGAAAAAAGGATATACGACTATCTTTATCCTGTCGATCGTTAGAAAGATGTATTAATGGCCATTTACGCAACCACTGCAACAAAAATAACGCAGGTTATGAGGGGTGGAACGTGCATTCAAACGGGCGTAAATATGTCTTTCGTTAATCATTAGGCACATATGTTGACTATATGTCGCCCATGACGCGTTCGTGTCATTATTTTGAAATAATTGAACCCGGTCACTGGGTTTTTTTTCTCATTAAAGCCCTCCGAACGGCGCAAACGTCTTTTTACGTTTTTCATTTTCAGTTCAAAAGCAGATAGCTCGTATTTATATGTATCCCTACTAGCACAAAATATTGTACTGTGTCTCTATGGCGTTGTTCGATATTTTGAATACCGTACAATATCGTGAAGATATCGTACCAATATTGGAGAACACCTTGTGCTATTAGGGTCTTAAAAAATTATGGATGAAATACTCTTAAGATTTCAGATTGATTACAGATTGAGTCATTTACTTTAAAAACTAAGTTTTCCAACCTGATAGCTAAAAGTTCAAAATGGTTCGGCACTAAGAGGTTTAAAATCAAGATGAGAAATTTAAAAATTCATCGATCGATGTTGAAGATGAATTTTGTCTGAGAATATATGCATTCATTTTTCACGCAACAAGTAGAGAAGGAAGTTTTAGGTATAGATTTTTTCGGAAATTAAAATGGAAGAGTTTTCTGGTCGTTCGTTTTGATGATTTCCGGCAAATTTACCTGTATCTTACATGTAAGCTTTTAAAAATTTCTATCTTAAAATATCTAAACATGTAGTATTTATTTATATATGTATATCTTTTATTTTGTCGTGTTGTTCAGATGCAATGCACCATAAAATCCAAAAATTTTAAACAATATAAATAAACATTTTTATTGATGACAAATTGTTCTAATATATTTTTAAAAACAGAAAAAATTTAAATTTATTTCAAACTAGCTGCCTTCGTGTTAGATTGCAAAAATTTCATCTACATCTTTTTTCGGCTTTGTCAGTATTTTTAATTATTTAATTCTTCGCCACCAAAGTTTCTTTCATCTCTTGTGGCATCTTTGACAATTTTTGAAATTCAAACGATAATTTTTAGCCGTTTCTTTAAATATCTAAATTTGTCTTAATCATTTACTTTGTATTCGACTTAATTATTATTTGTCTTAACTTTTGTTGTTATTTCCATTAAGGTTTCAACTTTATTAATTTTTAAATCAAAATTTTTCAACGGGATTATTTCTTCGCCATCTTGTTTTCGGGCAAGAATTTGGCGTAATCAGGTTGTGGCGTCTGTCACTGGAATCCCAGATAGCAATTTTAGTTTGCATCAAGCTTGCCACAAATTTGTCATGACAAGAGCGCAAGTTCACCACAAATTTGTCATGACAAGAGTGCAAACTTGCAACAAGTTAACGAAAGCTTCGAAGTCACCATGAAACGAACTTGCGGCAAGTTTGCCACAAGCTTGTCGTGCAAATTCTTTGCAAATAATAGCAAAAACGGAGTACGAACACAACCCGGGATAGAACTCGTGACCTACCGATTAGTAGACAGAGGTCGATACCACTAGACCAGTTCGACTACGACAGGAGATGATTGATTTCGCTAATACATCGGTCGCTTCGATTCATATACGATTTATTTTAAACTTTTTTCTCGATTTCATTAAATTTTGAGTTGAGAATATGATTTGAAGTCAAAGAGAGAATGATTTTCGCTAATAACAACGTTTTGCTAGTAGAATAAATTATGAAATTAGAGTTCAAAAGTAATTACGTTAAAATGGGACAAAATGTATAAGTTTATTTTTTAACAAACATTGACTGTTTTTTCGGTTTAATTTTGTTTATAAACGCGAAAATTTCAACATTAAGAAAAAGGCGATATAGTTTTCTTTAAAGTGCGAGTGATATATTTAGTAAAAAGATGGAAAATTTTTTCAAAATGTTTTTTATAAAAAAGTTAAGTTTTTTTTTACAAATTATCATTGATTTATTGAATTAATAAAAAGAAGGACGGTCTAGGAGATGCTATTAAAAATCGGATGTTTTTTTTAAACAGAGACAAAGATAATTCTCTTTGTGCTGTCTTTGCAGGAAGCTTGTTTTGCATACTTCCTGCAAGTAAGATTTGCAAGCGAGGGTGGCGCTAGTTGTCACAGCGAACTTGCTACAAGTTCGTTTCAAGTTTGACGCGTCAAATTTTGCCATGACAAGTCAAAGTCAAACTTGCTGCAAACTTACGTGCTATCTGGGATCGTTCTCCGTTATGATTTGAATTTTTCCTTGGTGATGGGCAGAACGTGTGGTTGGTGTTGTTGCAGCTGCGGGCCCAGGGCTTTTGGGCCTTCAGGAAGCTTGTCATTTTTATCTTATTCTTTTTCCGTTGGAACTGTAATACGAAAGAGTTCGATTCTCCAACAAGTTTTTGGTAAGGTGATGTGATGTCTGATTCTGCGAATTTGAAATCTTCAAGATTCTGCGAATTTGAAATCTTCAAGATTCTGCGAATTTGAAATCTTCAAGATTCTGCGAATTTGAAATCTTCAAGATTCTGCGAATTTGAAATCTTCAAGATGTGAATAGTGTTATCCAAAATTTTCATCTTTATTCATGTATGAAATGGAGGGAATTGTGACAGATTTTGGTGCTAAAATTTGCGCTTTACGAATCAGCAGTTTGAGTGAACTGAATACTGAACCTCAAGCCTTGCGCTAGAAATGATCAAGTTACAATTCGAACAGTCTGCCCTGCAAAAATTTCTTATTATATTGGATTGGGTAGCTAGGATTATAATAAAACGTTAAAGCAAAGTAGGTACCCAATGTTAAAATTCACTTTAATATATAAATATCAATTATTTAATTAATTCTAGGTACTGAAATATATAACACAATGATAAGCAATTCTAGCTATATTCATATAAATCACCTACCTTTGCAGACCTGAAAAACCTAGCTACTAAATTAAATCATTTTGCATACAGTGGTAGTACATTGCTAGTATAGTAAATCAAATTAGAGATATTAAAACAGAATCAAAATCTATGAATTTAAATCTTTTTATTATAGAATAGTTTAAATTAAATTATTTTAATCACTGTCATGATTTATATATATACACGATTGATGCACATGATTAAAAAATGTAATAACCAAAATAAAAAAGTATGTAGCTACACATATTACAAAGCGCTGCAGGCTTAGAAAAAAATATAGTAATGAGGATACTAGGTAAAAACAACAAATTCAAGGAATACTTTTTTGATTCTGCAGAAAAACAATTGTGTTACGTTGACAAAGCACATTGCAGCCAATGTTTGCTTGTGAAAAACTTATTACAACACACGATGTATGAAAAAATTCGAAGAAATTGGTAATTTCACAAAATTATGTATACACAACTCGGTGATTTAGACGCATTATTGGTGCACTACACGCTTCCTTGCACAATTCCATCTTAAACACTGTTAACGTGAAGAAATTTTTGGATAACACCATTCACATCTTGAAGATTTCAAACTCGCAGAATCTTGAAGATTTCAAATTCGCAGAATCTTGTAGATTTCAAATTCGCAGAATCAGACATCACATCACCTTACCAAAAACTTGTTGGAGAATCGAACTCTTTCGTATTACAATTCCAACGGAAAAAGAATAATATAAAAATGACAAGCTTCCTGAAGGCCCAAAAGCCCTGGACCCGCAGCTGCAACAACACCTACCACACGTTCAGCCCATCACCAAGGAAAAATTCAAATCATAACGGAAAACGATTCCAGTGACAGACGCCAAATTCTTGCGCGAAAACAAGATGGAGAAGAAATAATCCTGCTCAAAAATTTTGATTTAAAAATTAATAAAGTTAAAATCTTAATAGAAATAACAACAAAAGTTAAGACAAATAATAATTAAGTCGAATACAAAGTAAATGATTAAGAAAAATTTATATATTTAAAGAAACGGCTAAAAATTATCGTTTGAATTTCAAAAATTGTCAAAGATGCCACAAGAGATGAAAGAAACTTTGGTGGCGAAGAATTAAATAATTAAAAATACTGACAAAGCCGAAAAAAGATGTAGATACAATTTTTGAAATCTAGCACTTCGGCGAAAAGCTTGCTCTCCGGGAATATGATTTCAATTCAATCTTGCATCATTTTATATTCATGGTTCTCTTAACAACGTAACTTTAAACTTCAGATTGTGGTACACCCATGTTCTACAAGTTACCTTGGATATCTTCTGTTCATTGTTAAATGGATTCAAATATCTGACCATGTCAAGTAACCTCTAATTCCACGTTGTCTGCACTATCTTCACTATCTAATTCCTCTTGTAAAATATGAATTTAATATCAAAATTGAAATGACGCAGCACATTTTATGGAAAGCGGCATGTTAGCTGGATTAAAGCATGCTGAGAAAAGAATGAAAACATAGCAGCCATAACCATTGAGCTTACTGGATATATTTCTTAATGTAAGCAAAGCAATATCTCGGAGAGCTTGGTTTGCAGATTTCTTAAAAATTATGATGAAATAAAATATGAAAGCAAAATGTATTACAATATTATCTCAAATTGCAACAATGAAAGAGAAATATGCATTTAAATATTTGTTTAAACAATGAAAACAGCTTGAGTTGCGTTGCAACAATGAAAAGTATTGTTGTAAATTATGCCAAAAAATAGTTTTAAAAATTCATTAAAATTCGATAAAAAATTGTTCGGCAAGTTAATTGACATCATTGGAAAGGTATTTTTTTGCACTTAGAGTTAGTGCAAAAATGATTTTTGTGATGCAATATTTTTGGACGGTATTAAGGAAAAACGCTCAAATTCTGCTTAATTTTTAATTACTTAAAATTCTAATTAAAATTTCAAAAAAGAGCTCCGAGGTGCACTTTTCCACCCTCCAAAGTATGTTTGTGCGGAATTTCGTAGCTCTTAGTCCAGCAATCTGCCAGGATCAACAAAAACACACACATCCTCCTTTATTATTAGTAGAGATGGGAAAAATTAATAATGGACTGCTATAAAACTATGCACAATTTACCATATAATACTAACGTTAATTTTTTTACTTACGGATGTTCATCAGGTTGAAATCAAAGTTAAATACGGTAACGCAGATATAGAAATTGATTTTCAGTATAATTATTGCTAAATACTGCAAACTGAAATGGTCTTTTTTGTTTTAAATGTTTTAATATATCCTTTTAGAGTTGTGTTTCAATTTTAAGCTACAAAATAAATTTGCGAGAACCAGTTAAATTTTGTGGTTATATTTGCTTAGTGCCTATAAATTAAACACAAACCATCATAAACCACCCATTAATTGCCAAACATAACATTCAAATTCGAACTAATATGTAATAGATTTGAAAGCATATTTCATTCAAAAATATTTTTGTATTATTTTCACTACGGATGATTTGTTCTGTTAAAATATTTGTTTATTGAAAAAACCCTTTAATGCAAAATAAGTATAAATCTGAGCTTATTTGAATGTATTTAATACTCTTGAAGAAAAGGGTGAAGAATGGTTCTTTTTCAAGAAATCCGATATCAAACATTTAAATTAATTATTATAAATTAATTAAATTAATTAATTATTATTAATCTTATTCAGTTGATATGCGTTTTATTAAACCTATAAATTTAAAACGAACAGCGTATCTCGACGTAAAATCAATACGTCGTATTAATTTTATGAAACAAGTATTTTGTAACATTTTACGTGCTATAATGTAGGTATATTTAACGCACTATTTGTAGATTTATTGTCATTTTGAAAGGCTGCTTTAAGCAGAAAATAAATGATAAAATGGTAAGCAGCAAATCTTTATATGAAAGTTTGACATTCATATTTGTTAAAAATGAAGATCTAAATTCTCAAAAATATATTTATATTCAATTTTTGGTAATGCAGATGAAACATTCCTAGCTATATACATGTTTTCAAATTTTGTTTCTTTCTTAAAAATGGATTCATAACTTGAGCCATATCAAAATGTGATCAGTTCCATATTTTGTAACTTTTAATAATTTATTATTTTAGCAATTGTAAACATCGCTTTGCCAACGACAGTAAAATCTGTGTAATCTGCATAATCAACAAGACTGTAAACTGACTTGTACAATTATGTAAATTTGATGTATCCAATAGTTAAATATACTAATTAATAATTACCAATTTAATAATTTTTACCTTATTGTTATTATTTATAGTTTAATTACTAGCCGCCTTTTGCGACCAGCTTGTTCGCCGTGAAGATGATTTCAATTGAATCTTGCGTCATTTTATATTCATGGTTCTCTTAACAACGTAATTTTAAACTTCAGATTGTGGTAAATATTTAACCCATATTCTATTAGTGACATTGGACCTCTTCTGTTCATTGTCCACATAAATGTTCCTAATGGAATCAAATAATTAACCATGTCATGTAACCTCTTATTCCATGTTGTCGGCACTATCTTCACTTTCTTATAGCCTCCTGTAAAATAGGCATTTGCAACCTTAAAATGACGCAGCATATTTTATGGCCAGCGGCTTGTTAGCTGGTTTAAAACATGCTGAGAAAAGAATGAAAACATAGCAACCATAACCATTCAGCTTACTGGATATATTTCTTAATGTAAAACATGAAAGCAAGATGTATTATGATATTATCTCAGACTACAACAATGAAAGAGAAATATGCAATTAAATATTCGTTTCCACAATGAAGACGGCTATAGTTGCGTTGCAACAATGAAAAGTATTGTAAATTATGCCAAAAATATTTTTAAAAATTCATTAAAATTCGAGAAAACATTGTGCAGAAATTTAATTGATATCGTTTGAAAGGAAATCCTTTGCACTTTCAGATGGTGTAAAAATTATTTTTTGCTGTAATATCTTCGGAAGTTTTTAAGGAAAAGCGCCACAATTTCGCTTAATTTTTCATTAATTAAAATTCTAATTAAACTTTCTGAAAAGAGCTCCAAGGTGCACAATCCCGCCCTCCAAAGTATATTTGTGCCAAATGTCGTAGCTCAAAGTCCCGCGGTCTGCCCTGTAGAGGATCAACACACACATACACATCCTCCTTTATTATTAGTAGAGATAATCAATATTAATTGATATAGAGGGTATCCACTCTAATCGTAGCTTACTGACTAATTTCTTAACCTTTAGATTTAAACATATACTTCCAATTCGAAAGATGCTTTCAATGAGGTAAAAATAAATAATGTTGTTTTAGTGTATATTTATAAAGCTAAAAAATTAAGAAATTAATTTTTTATGCATTCACCCTGCTCAACTATTTAATAAATTAATTTTGTCCACTAACATTTTGAAAAAAATGTCTCACTCTACTGAGATCAAAACTTATCGAGTTATTAAACTTTGAATTTCATTATCTTAAACCAATTAACTGTCGTCTAAAAAAGCAGCTTCGGTTGATTCGCTGATCCTTCTCATCTAAACAGGCTAACAAATTTACGCGACATGGAGATATTCACTTGTGTGTCTTTTTACAATGTAAGAATGTATATAAACAAGAATGTATGCATGTATGATTTGAATACATCTAGATAATATAAAACATATCCAACCGAATTTTTTTCTCTGTTGAACATGCTTATGCTTGCCAATAGCTGTACATTAAACCATTAGTTAGGGACCAAACGTAATCCCACTCAGGTGCGGAAGTATGGATAGTCGGGTGCCAGTTCAGGTATTGTACTCGTCATCTGACCGCGGTTCAAAATTACGAGGTCAGTTCTAAAATATCCTTTAAATAACTAAACTAATGGTTAATTGCGGTAATATAACTAAACTAAACTATGTTTGCGAACGATGAGATATAATTTTAATTTTCCTTCGCAGAAAGTAGCGCATGAACATTGTTGGTTAATGGAATAACGGATGAATTTTAGATCGTATTTAGAATAAAATTGCCCATGATGTCTCTAGTGATTATTTCAAACTTTCAATAAGACTCAACTGACAACGAAAAAATAAATATTGAATATTAGTTGGGTGTCAGAAAACCAGGGTAAAGAATGACCTGTAAAGCAAGAAAGAGCGGAATAATTTGGAAACTTTTTATATAAATTAGAAATGTCATTCAAGTCATCTGCATTTCCTATTCCTTGCTGTGGAGAAGGGTTTTGGCTATTGCTTTTATTTCGATATGAATGCACGTGATATTTTAAGTTTTTCTCTTTCTTAAATCATTTTTAAAGACCCTCAGTTTTAATTACTTCTACTTCCATCTTAATAAGCGCACTGAAACTTTCATTTCGAGTTATGATTCCGGGAAAATCCCCTTTTTGCCGTATATAACCCCCCCAGTGTTATCTGCCCCTTTTTAATTCAAGCATGTAAGCTGACAATAACAGCGCACCGCTCGGGCGTAACCGCATTAATCCTGGCCATGGAGCTACGCATAAAATGATCCCTTTACCTATGGATAGGTAACTTATCTTCAATGATAGAATAAACGACGATTTAATCTATTAAAGTCTTTTCCTTGACTCAGATATTAAACATTTCACTTTTAATAAAGATGTTTCATGCATTCGTTTTTTCTTTTCACATATAAATATTTATTTATGACATTTCTGTATGAAAGTCTCTGATTCTCGGTATAGAAGTTCATAAAATGATTATTTCTACTTTCTTGTTTATTATCATTTTTATCAATTATTACTTACAGAAACGCAGAGATAAGAAACATAAATCAGAATAATATTGGTTTGGCGTGGTAATAAAAACACCAAAGCTTTCTTTCATCCTTTGTGTGCCCGGACAGAAAACACAGGAAAAGAAATAGGGTCAAAGAAAAATCGGCTCGATAGGTGTAAAAGGAAACAAGAAAAATGAATGGAGATACCCAGAAAAAAGTGTCGTCCATATTTTATAGCGGCTCTCACACTTCTCCAAAATAAAGAAAAGAATGCGTTTCCTGGAGAATGGTTGGGTTTCAGGCCCACTTTGTGGTTTGGCTTATTGCATACCCTCCAGTTTGAGCGTTAGAAAACGACACTAGGGCAAGAATGTTGGCAGGGAAGATACATCATCAGAAAAAGGTCGCGAAAAGTTTATTTTGCTTCTTACTTCGCTTTCTTTTGCTTGTTTCGAGTCAGCCTCCTATTGTTTAGTTTGATTTAAAAGAATATTAGAGTCTTTTACACTATAAAAATACGATCTCGCTGTTCTTGAAGGGTAGTTAAAAATGACCAATTGTGGATGGCTTATAAGAATAATGGAAAATTAAGAGATTATTTTTGTTTCCTGACTCAAGAAATTCATTTTTTGTTTATTTAAAGTTAGACAATAAATCAAAAAATAGTAGGCGTTAATTTGGTTAATTTCGTTTGAAACAACATTTGTGGTTCATAAAATAGTTTTAGTATATATATGCTTAAATTTCAGAAAATATCAGCTCTACGCATATTTTTAGTAAAAATATTATATCAGAGAGAATAATGCAAGGGAACAGTCTAACTTTATGTGTAAATAATTGTAAACAAAATGCACTTTATTAGATTTGTGGCAACAGCTTCGTTCTGCGTGATCTGTCTACCTTGCTCATGCGTAGTGGAGAGTCGAGTACTATAAAGGCTCAAGCATCATCAGTCTTCTCTCCTGCTCTTGCTTTGTTTTATGTTCCTGTTGTCTACATGTTAATTCAATTATCATTTACTTTATTTTTACTTTATGTTGTTAAGTTTATTAAAGTTATAATTGTTATCATGAGTTACTTTCTTCAGTGTTGCGTTAAGTTTCCTCTCACATGCACGAGCCAGTTCACATATGCATACCTGTCAACGGTGGTTTGTACCTTCCAAGTTACCTTACCTAATGAGAAGCAGTAGCTACTCTCTTTGTTTTGTTTCAGTAACTAGAATAACTTAAAGTAGATTCTGGCCCTAGTATTACAGACATAATGATAATCAAGTTAGTCTATTGATCACCACATCGATCGAAAGTGACAACCTTTACATTTGGTTTGTTAAAGATGTAAAGATATAAAACGCACGATTATAAAACAATGCTCTTAATATAGTGATGTAAATGGTATGTTCCTAAAAATATTTAATACGAATGTCTAAATTTATAACTTCTTGTCTGAATATGCTCAATATTCTATGTTGAAGCATCACATAGATTTTCATGTATCATACTGAATTCATGCAACTGATATATTTGACGAAATTCATTATCTTTTATAACCACAGCTATAACTAATATATCGACAATGGATGACTGACTGCAGAGGTCAATTGAAATCGCAGAGAGGCAGGTAGTATACTACACAAAATAGTTTATGAAATTTGAGATTACAATATGTTGTAATCATGAATTCAAATCCTTATCATACAGAACCTACCCCTTTTTTTGGTATCCTCATAAAAATGGAGGCGCTGCTCAGACAAGCCATTAGTCATCAATCGAAATAGATGGTAACAGAAAGGAGCAATATCAGCAGAATACATCTGTGGTAGAACATCCCTGTTAAGCTCTTGCAACGATTCCTTGAGCAGTTTCGCGACATGAGGCTACTAAGCATTGTCACCCTGGAAAACCCCTAGTCCTAGCTTGTAACCTAATCTAGCCGTTTTTGTCCAAGTGATGGTTTCGCTGGATTGGAGCAGCCCATATGCTCCAATTCAGCGAAACCATCAGCGGATCGTCAGGATTTCGTTGGTTGAGCCCAGCTGATCCCTCGAAATACAGAGCATGAACATGGCGCATTGAATTTTCGGATTTGCCGTCCATATTAATGGTCCGTCTGGAATGAACCATGGTTTTTTTTGTCCTTCAGATTACCATAGCGTATCTATTCTTCCTCAACCATCATGATACGAAGCGAAATAACTTGAAATAATTTTTCTTCTGGTTCTTTGAAGCAACAATACGTAGGTCATTTTGCGCCTCACGACGTCGCTCAACTTCAACTCGTACACACACGATTTCCTTGCCTGCGAGTCATTCTGATGTCCTTTAAACGCATGGAAATCGTGGCTAGGTCAATATTTAATGATTCTGCAAGATCCTCTTGTATTTAACTCGAGTCTTTATCGAGTAAAGCTTCCACTTACTCATCTTCAATCTTTTTCGGAGAGCCTGGACGTTCCTTAGCTTCCGTGTCAATGTCAGCTTTTTTTAAAGCCTTAAAAACAATATTCAGATGTGGAAGTTGATAGCGGATAATCACCAGAAGATTCGGACAGCAATCTCAGAACTTTTCTTCAAATGGAAGCAAAAATGCAAAGTTTCTCGCAAATTGTGTTTTGTTGGGACAGAAATTCGACATATTCAACGCTCTGAAAAATAATGTCTTCTACACTTCGGCAAAATAGAACATACTGAAAATTAAAACTACATAATACGATACTTCGACATGAAGTTAGCAGCAATATGACCTGATGCGATATAGTACCAGTTACGACATCTCTTAAAAATCCATTAAAATAATTCATACGCCTAATTTCTGCTTTTATTCTGTAAATCCATTGTCAAAGAACACATATTGAATTTATCCCACAAAATGAATATTAAGCATGTGAGTGATAGAGTAAAGCAAATATGTCCAGAAACAATATTTCTACAGAATTTAAGACATATTTTCCCTCTTTTTATCAAATAAATCAATTATAAATAATAACATGAATGTGTGCGTGTTGTATTTAAAATTCAAATTCTATCTTCTTAAGTCAGTCGGTATTTTCATTGACACAATTATAGATTTGCTTTCTGGTGAACATTTTAAGATAGATATAATTTAAAGATGCAGTGAATATTTTGAATAATTTTGAGTTATTTCAAATTAATTTTTCAGTCTCTTTTCCTTAAAAATTCAATTTCCAATGACGAAGGTAAAACACAAATTTTTTCAGGAATTTTTTGATGGTTTTAAAGTATGATTCATAGATTGCAATTTTCTTATTTTTATTGACATAAAATTAAATTCAACTTTAAAGAGTTCCATAAGAAAATGTTAGTTTTTACTAAATAATTTTTGCATATTTCATACGACATATTCTATTTTATATGACATATTTCATTCAATTAATCATAAAAATCTTTGTAGAAAAATATAGAAAGATCTTTTCAAAGAAGGATCTGCGTTTCAATTATACGACTGAATTAATATTTTTCTAATTCTAAAACTTAACAATTATTTTTAATTCTAATACTTAAAAGTATAAAAATAGCGCAAGTATATTGACTTTTATGTATCTTAGCATTTTTGACGACTTAGATGTTGAAGAGAAATTAATTAATGCTACAGTATAAATATTTTCTTAGTGGAAATATTAAAAAAACTATTTTGATAATATAAGTCTCCTGAAGATTGAAATAACTGCTAAAACTGAGTCATAATCTGCCATGTTAATAACATGATCCTAATAAGATAAATTAATTCTCAAAACTATTAATTAAAGTCAACACTCTTAAAATCGAATAATGGAAAATGCTTTTCTAAAGATAATTGCTGCTTTCTCAAGACCTTCGTGGCATTGAATAATTCAAAGAAAAATCAAAATCATTCCGTTTGAAAAGAAAAGACCAGAAATGACATGTAACCAAAAGTGATTAAAAGTTCGGTACTATTAAATTAATTGCAGGGGATGAAAAGGAAAAGAAAGCGAGTTTTAAATTACTTCTCCAATTAAGATGTTCATTCGAAATAATATTCCCGCACAGAGGAAATGATAAAAATAACATCGATTTTAATAAAATGCTTAGCTGAGGGGAAAAAATCAATTGTCTTAGAGTGACGTTTCATCAGTTTATTTTTTTAAATGCTTATCACTTAATACCAGGCTGCATTTCCTTAGTAATAATATATTAAAACTTCACCAAACATTGTAAAGAAAATAACGTGAACACAGTTAATAAATAAAACTAATCGATGTGAACAATAAGAATAATTATTACTTTTGATTAGAAATAGTTAATTAGATGAGTGAAATAGAATAAATCATATTTATTGTAAACAATTCATTTATATTAGTCATTTTAAAGTGCTTTATTAGTACTTAATTAAAATATTTTTAACTAAAAAGCGTTCATAGCACTGCCAATAATTAAAAGATTCAAAATGCCTTGATTAGCAAAGTTGAAGAAATATTTCTGAACCAACTTCTTTGTTTTGCTCGAAACTTTCAATCTCTGTTCTGATAATTGACAAAATATAGAACAATCAAAATAATACCTATACTGATTGGAATACTTTATGAATGTTTTTCATTTTCAAACCATAAAATTAGTTTCGATTTTTTTTTCCTTTGTCAAGGCAAACAGTGTTAACTAATTAACGCTAATTCATTTTTTACTCCATAAAGCGAATTAATTTTCTAATTGCAATGCAATCTTTAATAATTTAATGAACTCATAATAATAAATATTTTGATCAAAACATTTGGGGTTAATTATAATCTTCAAGCAGTCATTATTTTTTTCATGCAAAATCATAACTTACATCCGGCTGATTTGGTTAAAAACTTAAGTTAATATAGCTCAGAGAATGCTACCGGAGAGTTTCCTTAAATCAATCAGAATTATCACTGTGCGTGCTTTAATTTGCTAAATTAATTTAATGCATATATTGAAAACAATGTTATGTTGTAGATGTTCGAAGATGCTCAAATTTTTACATTATTTCCTTACCATAAGATGATGTTTAGGACGATGTATGACCGCAAATTTAAAAAGGCCTTGAAACAATAACAGTAACGTCTTCAAGTTAACGGGTCATCGGAATTCCTTCCAAGTGGATACAAAGTAGTGATTATCTATTTACTGAATTGAATTGAATTAAATTTTAAAAACCTGAAAAACATGCAGTAATAATAAGTATGGTAGAGTTAATAAAGCAAATACAACCAAAAAAATTCAATTTGCTATTTTAATTTCAATTTATTCATTCATTTTTTTAACATTTTGACGTCATTCTTGACTTGTATTTTTTACTAAGTGAAATTGTACCCAGTAGACGAGAGAAAAGTGCTCACTGTATGTATATATAAATATAGTGATTTCGTTAGCAGAAAAAAGCACTTATTAATATCAGAGGAGGGCTGCCCTTCCTGACGAGCGTCTCGCCCTGATAGTTTTCAATTTCTTAAATTTTTGTCTTATTTTTCTGTCTTTAGTTTCTTGTATGTTTTGAATTTTTGTCTCTCTTATGTATTAATATATATATATATATATATATATATATATGAATGTCGTGAAAATCAAAAAATGTTGAAATAAAATGGAGAGACTGTAGTTGATCGGCAAATGCGTATAGATGCTCATCAGGGTAAGTAAAATATATACGAACCGCTAAAAAATTAGTGAAATCATAATGTTTTCTGCAAACAGTGCTGGCATAAAGCTAAAAACACTGTCCTTTACCCCGAACATTATGACAAACCAAGAATTTGAATGAAACACCAAATATTAGAAATAATTTTACGAACCTAAAACTGAGAGATGCAGCCAACGGCAGACGTGACAAAGAAATGAACTTAACGCGTCATGTAGGGTCCGGATGTTTACGAAATATCAAGTTACTTTCTTTTGCGCCAAACTTCTAAGGTTGGGGGAGTTTCGATGAAGATTAGGAAATCGATGGAAACAAAGATGAAAGCGATCTACATTGAGAAAACGATGAAGATTAAAGAAATGATGAAAAAAGGAAAAGAGTGTATTTAAAAATTAAGGAATGATGATAAAAAAGGATTATTTAAATATTATTTTATTTTCCCCTTTTATATATATATATACCCCTTTTGTTTATTTTCTCTTTTTAAGAACTATCGGCTTTTTCTTACCGCAGATTTCTTTCTTGACATTTTGTTCTATGAATGTTTATATTGTATATATATATATATATATTTGAAATATTGGAACTTTATTTGTTGAAGAAATCAAATCCTGTTTGCATATCAATACAAAGGATTATAATTTGTAAGAAAATATTTGGCAATTACCGCTGACATGCAAAGCGAAAAATTCTACAAACGAAATATTTGTGTACAGAAAAGAAAGACGATTTTTCGAACCCTAATCAGATGTTCACTTTGAAATGTGCAAAAATTAAAATCATTTTATAAAACTTTCGTCCTTAATCAATGCGGAATAAGGCTTTGTAGAAAGTAATGACTACAAATTTTGAATATCTTTATTATGTTATATCAAGAGCAAAAAGTCAGCTCCTGGCACAACCTTAAAGATCCTGAACTCTCTAACAAATCTAAAAAAAGATATACGATTATCTTTCTGTGGTGGGTGTTTAGCAAGATGCATTAATGTCCTCTGTATCAAAAATTACTCGAGCTGTGAAGGGTGGAGTGTGCAATCAAGCGGAAGTAAAAATGTCGTGCTTATATCATTAAGCACATCTGTTGATGGCATGCCATCAATGATGAGAAGATGACATTATTTCAAGGCTCATTTGCGGTTTTTTCGTCAGTTAAACAAGATGTGGTTTTAAAAATTCATAGATAGTTGTTTAGGAAATTTGTCCTAGATTATATGCATTTATTTTCCAGCAACAAGTAGAGAAGGAGGAAGCAACAAACGCTTTTCAAAAATTAAAACTGATGAGTTTTAAGATCTAGTTTCCTTCAGTTTCTGAAGAAAATAATTTTTTTAAAAAAATTGTTAAAAATGCATTACTGAAGTGTTTCTAAAATTTTTTTATAATATAGTTGATTTTTTCGTGCATGATAGTAAGTTATCTAGTTATGAACAAAATATGAATAAATAATTAATGTTTATTATATGTGACGAATCAACGAATATACTTTATGAAATATAAAATATTTAGTTTTAATGAAATGCTAAATATAATTTATTATTATTCATACAGATATTAATGATATTAATATAGTTGTACATAAAAACTATGTAACTTATTTGTTGAGTTTAATTGATCTATGTGTGTGAAACATGACTACACCGCTGCTACACAGATAATGAATTGAAATTTAATTTACATGTAAATATCGCTTAATCATGAAAAGAGAAAGAATGTTTATCCATTAAAATAAATTATCTTGAGTTCAAAAGCGATGACTGAATATATTATAAATTTAATTCATTCTTTTTAATATAACTAATTATCTGTTTCTTCAGAATTCGAATTCCATGAGAATAAAGCTTATAAATTACAGTGTTATTTTTTCCTTTTCAATTTTCACTAACTCATTTAATATGTAAAGTTAAAAGTAGAATATACAGATATTTAAATATCGATTTTTTTATTTATTTCTCTGCATCAGAACTAAAAGAATGTCATAATCATCGAAACTCTTAAGAATGAAAATCACTCTCAAAAGAATATAAAAATAAAAATTCGTACCTAAAAAATTATTCGAGAACTTATAATACATCTTTTTTCTTTATAATGATGTTGGTCTTTTAAATTTAATATGCTAATTCCTTAATTCGAAGTTATTTTTATGAAATAAAAGAGTGTAACCGTTAAAACTAAAAGCAAATCAATAATCAGAATAAATTGTTGTAATTGATTTTCAGAAGTATTCCTAATTAGATTATGTTAGAAAGTAAGTGATTATTTAGAATGATGAATAGAAATTGTATCAATCAAGTCATGAATAATTATCAAATTCATTCCTTTAGAAAAAAAATAATGAATGTGAAACATCACATTTTATTCATGAATAAAACATTTTCATTTATACATGGAATCATGATTTATGAGTGATTATTGCCTATTAAACCTATTTCTATATACATATATATATATATATATATATATATATATATATATATATATAATTAATATCATGAGCGAGCTTCTCTTCCTGACGAGCGGCTCGCTATGATATTTTTCATTTTTTTGGGGTTTTTTTCTGGTTTTTGTCTATTTAGCCATTTTGTCCTTTTTTACTGTTTTTGAGTTTTAATTTTGTGTTTATATGTTGGTTTTGATATATATATATATATATATGTGCATTTTAAATATCTAATTTATTAAGTTAAAGAATAACTAAAACCATAGTTCATGTTTTCAACGTTAATAAAAATATTTCAGCAAATAAAATTCGTGAAAGCTTTTTCTTTAACATACGTTCTTTCTAATTCTAAGAAATAACAATCTATTTAAGCTTCGGCAGATGAACCCTGCTAAGGTTTAATTTAAGCGTATAAGACAACATTAAATTTATCAATCTTTCAGAATTTGTCAGCTAATAAGATAGTCTGTCTCTGCGAACTGTTGAAGTAATAAACACAATGTAATCCAGCTACTATTTTTTCTTAAAAATAAATGTTTACTTTATTCATGTAGTTTCTTGTAAATTTTCAACAAAACATTCGAATATAAACAGTTTTCTTTAGAATTGGTTCAAATATGCCTTATCACATATTTGAATTGTTCCCGTAGTAATAATACAGGATGTGCTATTAACACAAGGTCCTTTAGTTTATTATTTAGGATTTCATGATTCAAGAGCATGTATTCGAATTTCGATCCAGCAAACAGGAATCACTAATAAGAGTATAGCTGATCCCCCAAATTATTTTTGTTTAAACATGCTGCCTTTTTGCAATGCAGAAGTTTAGGTACAGCCAATTTAGCTCGTGAATTCGTCGCCTTGTAAATATGAAATAATCAGGTCTTTTGCCAGTTAATTTTGCATTTCTTCTTGGAAGCATGTTTATCGAAGAAATCAGAATAAAATATTTGTTATTTCAGTACAGAAGCAATAGAATGTTTAGGCCTTTATATGATCTTAGTACTTATGTATAAAATTTGCATATTCATAATAATCAATCCCTTATAATAAAAAAAATAAGCATAACCAATAAAAGTTATGTCCTCAACTCCAAAGAATACTAGGAGATTTAGTCGTAGAAATGAGTATATCTGCATTCCGAGCGACAAGAAAGGATGCACTATAAAGAAATATATTTTTAAAAATTTTATTTCCTTCCTTCTTTATATGTTCATTGTCTATAAAGAAGGAATTACTGACTTTATGGAATCTAACGATCAAAACTAGATAAAAAATTATATGCAAATTTAATTATATCGTGCAGTAGCATATGCAAACATAGGAAGTTAGGCACGAATAGCAAGCTAGGGACCAAGAACCCTGTTATTGAGTATAATTCTTAAGTATTTTTTTTAAAAAAAAGATAACAAAAGATAGATAAAAAAAGATAAAGAAAGATAAAAAGTGTACCTTTTCCTTTAATTGCAGTAGGAATTAGGAATATGCCTTTATGGAAATAATGTTACGTTCATATTTTGTAATATTCATTTTTTGGCAATTTTTTTTATAAAAAAAGAAATATAAAATCTTTTCTAGAAATTCATGACTTAAAACCCTAACAAATAGGAATATAAAAAGGAATAATATCGGTTTGACAATATAATAAAAATAAAAATATTTTCTTTCTTTTAGGCCCCTACTAGAAAAGCAGAAACAGAAATAGGCCAAGATAGAAGCCAGTTAAGGTGTAAGAGAATATTGGTATTCTCTTACACCAATAGAAGGTGTAAGAATACAGTTCTATAGGTGTAAGAGGAAACAGGAAAAAATACCTCTATATATCAAGAGATCTGTTTTGAATTTATTCTTTGTGGATAAATGTTTTCTTGCCAATTTATTCCGGAGTAGGTTCAGGCCTTAGTGGCAAATTCTTATTAAATTTAAACCTTAAAGTCTTTTTCCTCTACACAAAACCTATTCTGGCTTTGAATCTGCATGGATGAATGGCCTCTGATGACGTCATCCACCAGATTCTTATTCCTCATCGTTGTTTGTTATTATTTTTAACTCTTTCACAATTAATACTTACTTTAATTCGTATTTATGTCTTTGTACTTCACAATTTTTCCTGGATGATGCAGCACTTGCCCGCACAAAATATATTGCTTCTATTATTGTTTATTTTGTCTTTTTTAGATATTTAATCAAGAGGAAAATGCTATACATATTTTACAACGGTTTACACACATCTCAAAATTAGAGAAAAAAATGCATCTCTTGGAGGATATTTTGGTTTCCAAGTCGCTTCTGTGGTTTGGATTACTATATGCCCTTCCGTTTGCGTTTTATAAAGGAAGAAGGTGGAAGAATGTTTATGGGAAATGTATCATATGGAAAAGTTCGCAAAAAGTATATTTTGCTCTGAAGTTTGTTTTCTTTACATTACAGATCCGCTTGTTCAAAGTCAGTTTCATATTGTTTTGTTTGACTAAAAATAGTGCTGGAATTTTTGGATTCTAAAAATATGGCCTAGCTCTTCATGACGGATTGTGATTAATGGATAAGTTTAGAAGATATTCATATATAAAGAAAAAATAAAAGTTATTTGTGTTTCATTGGGCTTTGTGGTTTAAACAGATATTATAGTACAAATAAAAAATCCGCGAGAAAGTAAAATTACTGTTAATGAAGTAATAGCAACAAAATATAATGTTAAGATATATCATTTTTACATAATTGGAAACAATGTGCACTTCAATAAACACGAAGTTTTCGAACACTTTCGATTAACGCGGTGAACGCTGTGGTGTCCAGCGGTAAGCTTTCGGCTTCTTGCCCGGAGGAATCCAGGATCACAACCCGATTCTACTGAAGGTCTGCCTTGTATGTGTGTATTAAATCTGATGTCGTAGGTTAATTTTCACCCACTGGTGTGGACCGGTATTCCGAGGCGGGGACTGTCATCTGAGGAGTCGTCCTCGTCATCTGACTGCGGTTCAAAATTACTCCCAAAATAGCTCTCGTGTCGTTTCAGAACGTGAAGTTAATATAACTAAAACAAAACTCAAATGCATGATTATATAAATGCTATTTCTAAAAAACATAATGTAACTATTATATTGATTTCCTGCATTCGAGTATTTTTATTTCCAATTCAATATTGTCAGATCATAATGATTTAAATCTCTAACACCAGTTTCTGAAAATCCATTCCTTCAACAAGATGTATCTTATCACAAACACCAGACGACATCATTCCTAAATAAGATACAACCTCAATTAGGCAGGTAGTTTGCGGAGTATACGAACTGGAACAGAAATTAAAATTTTGTATTCATAACATAGATTCGTAGAAAATTGTAGCAAATTGCACCAGAAAATGTTAAGAAGTTTTGAGATCTTAAATATTCCTCCATAGATTTGATGTTTAGTGCTTATTTTCTGACTCGAACATTCAAAAACTCGAACATCCTGAATCCAAAAATTAAAAACATTAACGATAGGCATCATATTCTCCTTCAAACAAGGCTAACAAATAAATGTGCGTTAGAAGCCTTCTGTTCTTAGTATTAATGTTCCCCAGGTGTATTTTTGTACTAAATAGATTATGGTCTACAACTTTGTAATTGACATTTTTGCTCTGTTTCATACCATTTCGAGATATGAAAGCTAATTCCGCAGTTTTCCACAAGGCGGCACTGTATGTAATCACATCGTGTAGCTCGCTTAGCGACTTTACTATACCTAGACACCGCTTTCATGAGCATAGCTGCCATCGTTATAAAGTTATGGGGATCTAGAGAACTTTCGTGGGTATAATCTCAATGATGTCAGAAATAATTAGTAATTTTTTACCGTGGTCAAATAGCGAGGTTCAAGCCTGAGCGAAGTTCTTACATTTCCGAGCTTCTGCACCACACCAGCGGGATCCTTGGATGTCCCCTTGCGGTGGAGTCTCGGCTGTAATACTAGAGAATTGAAGGTTCGAATCCTGTTTCCACCAATAGGCACGTTGCTATACAACTGTATTACCTCAAAAACTCCACCCTTGTTAAACATTCCGAAGTAGTTCCTAAGTTTAGAGAGGACGGGCCGGCTCAGGCGCTGTCCTACACATTTGACAAAGGCCCAACATTTCGAAGTTTCAATCGAAATGGCTTTAATGTAACAACAAAAATCATAATTCATAAAAATCCATAACATTCATATAATTGAAAGTGATTCATTAATAATAAAATAAACATGACAAGAGGCGAAAATTATTTCAGTAATATTGATCTATTTTTTTATTCCGAAAGTGTTTTTCTTCTTCCTGAAACAGCCCAAGTGTGGTCAATAGACACAATTTATAAACAAGGATTTTCATTACAATCGTAAAAACGTATTTTTGCTGATACTTCTAAATATTTTATAGAGTATTTTGATATTAAAATAATTAAGCGAATATTTATTGCTAACTTTTATAGTTCCATAGTCTCAACAAAATCAGAAAAATTATTTTAGTTTCAAATTTTAACAGTTTGCTGCCAAATTTAATATTTCAGACATATTGACTATAAACATTAATTGTTTCAACATATTTACTCAAAGCGTTAAACTAATTTCTTTATTATGTAAAAAAATAATAGATATTCTGACATAAGTATATCTCAATTAATACTGAAATATTTTGTTTAATATATCGAAGCACTTATAAGATTAAAAATAATTAAAAATAGACTCGGAATTACTTGATACATATTAAAACATTTTGTTAAAAATAAACTAATTTAGATAATTTTAACCATTAAATTCTTTTAAAGTATATGCCACACCGTTTCAAATGTATCTCAATTTTTTGCACATGAATAACGTACCACCCCATTTGCAAAAATTTATTCTTTCATTGTTTTTGTATATACTACAGAGATCTAATAGTTCATATTACTCGGAAACTCTACACCGACATGAAAATATTATAAACATATGTTGCTGGGATTTGTTTTAAATAACCTCTGTAATTGATGTTCAAGAGGAATTTTTTTTAAAAAATAGATATGATGAAAAATACTGTATAGCTGAGCTAGCTGTTCCAGAATAGTTAGGTCAGCTTGTAACTTCCATCGAGAGGTATGTAGTCTTATGCTTTTTGCTTCCTAGAAATCAGACGGATAACTGCTCCTTGCATCAAAGATTTAAATTGACGCTGAAATTTTCAATATTAACACGAAACCAGAGGTCATATGAATATAGAGATGAAAGAAACATAAATGTATTGATGTTACGTAACCGTCAGAACAAAGGAGCGCTCAAATCAGTGAAGGAGAAGAAAAAAGTTTTCCATGCAACAATTTTCAAAACTTCAAAGGGAATAAGAAGTTTTTACTTAAAAAAGAAATAAGGTTTATCCAAATCCACTCATTCTTTCCTAAGTTCTTTATGCGCACAGCAATTTTAAATACAGTTTCCCCTACAAAACTACAAAATGGTCTCTTCAGCTCAAACCCCCATAATAAATTTGTTTCACAATGTCATAAGGACACCCTTCTGAGGTTATTAAAATTTTTGCAAAAGCCGTGTCTCTCACAATAATTATAAGGTTATTTCTCTTTTTCCCCTATTTATTTCATCTCCGATCTTGGTGATGATGAGATTCGATGAGATTTTACTATATCGTATACAAAAGTATACATAGATGAAGTATTTTAATCGTTAAAAAATTTGAACTCGAGATTTTGATGAATCTCCATGTTTCAGACATCCCTGAGTCCGAAAAACACAATTTTCGAATTATGCGTGACTGTCTGTGAACACGATAACTTAAAACTAATAGAGCTACCGAGATGAAATTTGGTATGTGATCTTGCCACTTAATTTGTAGATTTATTTCAAATTTTGGACAAAATCTGTCCACGGGAAGTCTGTCTGTCTTCCCGCGTTCATGTGAACACTGCAACTCAAAAACTTGAATTGCTAGATAGATAAAATTTGGTACACAGTTTTATCATCAAGAATGTAGGTCCGCATTAAACATCGACTGTCTGTCTGTATAATCGCATAATTTGGAACGCAATAATGTGTTTAAAAAATTACTTTGATAAATAACATTTGGTATGTGGCTTTCTTACCTTAATGGTAGATTTGTGTCAATCTGTTGGAAAAAAGGCATTCAAATCGCGTTGGACTACGATTCGGACTGTATGACGTTTCGCTTATATTTTTCTCCACTGCGTTAGGGGTTCTTGTTCGTTTCACTGCCTCCTTTTAGCTTATTTTTTCTCTACATGTGTCAGGACTATACGAGAAAGTTTAGGGGAGGCCACTCCTGCTGGTTTTATACTGTAGTTTACGCAGCAATAGAGACTGAACAGAAATGCCTGTCCCTAGTATACATGCGCACAAACCAATCTTATGATATAAGGAACTCATTCATTATTCACAAAAAGTTTGTACCTATCGAAATAACCATGTAAGTTAGATTTTGCATTCAAGGCAGTTGGAAGTTTATTTGTAAAAGTTGTCTTCATAAAATTGAAAACGTTGCACAAATACGAATACTTTATTTTGAATCGCCTCCATTCCTTTCAAGAAACTGAATGGATAAAATATTTCTTTTAAATGTATTACATGCATAGAGTTAAAAAAATCGACACATAACAGAATTAAATTGAAATTATCTAGCACCTGAATCATCAGAATATTAAATTTTGCCATATGTCGTGGAATTTGGAATCGCCGTTCTGCAGAGTAGAACAATCTCTGTATAACTTTATTTGCTGTATTTGGGAAGAAGTTTTATACAAGGAGACATCCTTCTTGTAAACGAATGCCTTTTATATGAAACGAAACATCTTTTATCATTTATATTTCAATGGTATCCAATCTTGGAGATTACTTTAGTTACATTACATATAACATTTTCAATGAAGAGGTATGGAAATATACTATTTTATAATTCAGGAGACTCTGTGGAAAGGAAATATGGAAAGGAAATACGTCTTTCCTATAGAATAAAATGGAAAATGAATTAGTACTAGTTAGTATACAAGTTAATAGTTAATACTGGTAATAGTATACTAGTTAATGAATTAGAAAATCTTTTGGTTTTTCACACTTTTTCGAACATCTCCCGGAAATATGGATGGACCTTCTTTCAATGTCGACCATGTAGAAAAGATATTTGAACTCACATTTTACAAAAAAATATATGTTATCAAGAGAGAAGTTAGAGGACTAACCAAAATTTGATGACAAAGAGAGAATATTTGAGATCCCCTCGAATCGTAAAAAGCTGGAAATGATTTTCCAAGTTCATTAATGGTTTTGCTTGCTATGCGCAATATTTATCTGCTTTCTTGCAAAAATTACAATTATATTCAATGAATATAAGGATATTTTAAAAAGTCCCATATTTTTTAGCATATTTTCTGCTTATAACATACAGTGATTTTAGCCAAATGATTCGAAACTTTGAGAATTTTTGACAATATGTCAGCAAAGAATTATATTAAAGATTGAATTGAGTAGTAGGAAGGAGGGAATATGATTATTCGTAGGAAATATTTGATAACTGCGCATGTGCGAAGTATAGTACATTCGATCTATTAAAATTCCATAGTCAGATGCGAAAATTTTGTTTCGACATTTTCTACATTGTTTATTATATATATATTGTCAGGAAATTCTGCATTTTAAGCTAAAAAGCTTGCACTTTTTCGAAATTGTCTCTCGTACCCTTATTCTAAGATTCGAAGCATTTTTTCTTTAAGATTTTTACGTCACTTCTTTAAGCTAGTCACTTCACTTGACATCATTTTTAGCAGCTATTTAATCGGAATCGCATGACGTTGTCTATCCGATTCCCGCTGCTGATATGTAGATCTGATTCTTAACAAAGTATATATACTTGTCTCTACTATGTCATTAAGAAAGAGAGAGGAAAGAGAGAAAGAAAGGAGGTACGGTCCTCAATGCATTCTCTCCTCGGAGAGACTTCAGTGCCATGTAAGCTGCCACTGTACCTATAAGATGTAGGGAAAATATGAACCTTGTTAAATGGAAATGCTATCTGTAAATATGTTCTTAATTGTGGTCGTCTAACTAAATGTTCTTTTAACTTGTAAGATTCGTCACTTCTAAAATGCTCTGTCTCATAGAAATTCCACTCATGCAATAAGCCAGGACGCTTTTAGCTCATTATCCAGCAGCTCTTCATAACAAGTCTTACTCAAGCTGCCTGTCTCTACTTTACGAGACTAACAAGTGATATTGGCAAACTCGTTTCCTGTGCCTAACATATATATATATATATATATATATATTACAAAAGAAAAAATATACAAAACTATTTTAGAAAAAAAGAGAAAACAATCACACAAGTAAGAAACAGTCAAGTAGACAACAAGTATGCAAAAATATATTTTTGACTGTTTAGTATATTATTGAAATGGATCTTTGTTATCATTTTTTGACTGTTTTCTATATATAGAATAGTATCATTGAAAATGTATTTTTTGAAATTTGAGAGTGGTATAAAAAGAATTTTTTGTGATAATATTTCCAGAAGATATCACCGCAAAGCGTAAAAATTTTAAATTATATCTAATGAAGTAAAATTTAATAAAATAAATAAATAATCGCTTTGATGTTCAGATTTCCAATCTCCAAATTAAATTTGAACTGGCTTTTTTAGATTTGTTTCAAATCCAAAGGAAGGTTGTTATTTCTTTTAAAATAAATCTTTTGAAAATCCATATTAAGATTTTCATACAGTATTATTATTACCATTTCTGCACAAATTCTGTAATTAATAAACTAGTATTTATTCAGAATTTTTAATTATGTTTTGCTATTCTTCTAATAGCAATTTTTATATGCATTGATGTGCATTAAATATGAATCAATGACATTATTTTTAAAAGACAATGTAAGTGGAAGACAATAACGACAATTTAATCGAAGCTGCAGGAAATACCCAAAGTCCTATAATTAATTATTCTACATAAATTTTCAGATGAAATGAGAATGCAATATCTTACGTAACCATGAAGATAAGAATAATAATTCAGTTCTTAACATAGTTATCTTAAACTCGAAAATGATTATAAATTAGATTTTAAATCAATTAATTGCTTGTTTTGCTATGTGTTACTTGTATCTTTAAAATTTAAAAAGTATAAAATTTTAAACTGAATGTTATTTCTTTTTTGTTTTCAAAATTCATAATGAATCATCATATTAATTAATTCATTTATGCATTATTAAAATAGAGAATGCCGAAATGAAAATGTTTTTTTCACTGCTTATATTTCCGACCTGGGTTAAAAGTTTTTTAAAAGCATAAAATATTTCAAGATTAAAAATAACACAGAAAAGTATTTAAAAATAGAAATTGCTTAACAAAGAAGTGTTTTCCAGCGAAATGATAGAATTGCTGTCTGAAATATTACTGAAAACTAAAATATTAAAATGTTGCTGAACGTACTGTTATACAATGAAAGACATTAAAAAAAACTAAAGAAATTAAATAAGAAATCATGATAATTGATACAATGCATTTTCAAAACTTAGAATGAATGGATTATGTAATAAAAATATATTAATCAAAACTTGTTGGTGGCAAATGACTGGTGTCCCTAAAACTAGAAAAAGGAAAATTACTTTAAAATTGTAAAAGCTTTTAGTCGTTGATAGAAATACTCTAAGCCGATTTAAATTTTAAATACGTTTAAAGTATATTTTATTATTTAATTATTGTTTAATATTTTTTCCTTACAATATTCATTTTCGTTCCATTTCTTTATAGCATTTTTATCAGCGCTTCAGGTTTTTAAAATTTCTATTGACATCCGTATGTTTGAAAAGATAATTGTTTGAATGAATATGAAACTATTTGAATCAAATTTTAAGTATAATTGTAAAATGGTTATTTATTATTTTTTTACATTTTCATTATTTGATTTTCTACTCTTTAGTCTTCATGTATTTCATAAATATTTGCTATAAATATTATGGAATCTGAATATAATGTTCTTCTAAAATTCTACGCCAGAAGGCGCCACATATATGAAATATGAATTAAATTTAAATTAATGTATTGATTGGTAAATAAGTGTTGAAAATAACAAAGACTAACAATGGCATCAAAAAACTTAACTTTTCAAAATTTCGGAACTCTAGCACATCCATTAAGTTACTAAAAAAATGAATAAAAAATGTCATCTTTATAAACATGAAAGAAGTAAGATAAGAGATATTAATTTCGAATAGAATTCGCAATAACAGAAAATATGAATAGCTAACAATATCATCATTTTAGGGAAAGGGTTTTCATGCTAAATATTTAATTATTTTCATTAATAATTCATTTAGATCTATTTAAAGGAAATTAGTTTTGTAAGTCCTTATAAGAAATTCAAAATTTTTCTATTCAGTGGGCATTCATTAAACGAAAAAACATTTGGTGATCATAATAATATCTCTAATTGATTAAGGCAAAGATTGACTGAAACAACAGCTTCAAGTTTTAAGGACAGTTAAAGTGTTTGAACAGGTGAAGCAGCTGTAAAAAGACTTTGATATGATTTATTTCTCGTAATAACAACAAAATCATATTTGTCCTTCAGCAATTAAAGCTTGCAAAAGCTATTTTAATGAGAAATAAATCAAATTTTAATAATCTTTAAAAGTTGCATTGGAAAACAGTAAAATCTTCTTATGTGAAGAGCTGAGCAGAAAATACAATGCAATTGACCTATTAATTGATCTTATAAATCAGTGTCCATTTCATCAAAGTCGTTGCTTTTAAATTTTTTGAAAACATTTCGTTATTAATAATTAGTCGGAATCGGTTTAAATTAATTTTTAAAATTAATTTAATAAATTAATTTTTTTTCATTTCTTTGGGTTGTTTTCCTTCAGTAATTCAGGCTTTGATATCCAATCAAGGAGTTTCATAATTATGATTCTAGAGCATGATATTGAATTTGAATTTATCCAGGAAACTGTCTTTTGCGCGAGATCGCTAAAGAAATTATGTCTGTTCAATTTTCCTGTCTTTCATGTTACGTAGAACTTGAAATACACTAGCATACAAAAGTTAAGGAACATTTCGTAAAATGAGAGAAATTTGCAATTATTACGGAACTATGTTTCGAAATCAGTTCTGGAGAATCGTGCGACATTCAATAGAGTATCATATACATATTGCAGAGATGATTCGTCCAAGAGGGCAATTAGGGGATCACCAGAAAGGGATGAAGACGAAAATGGAGTTTCACCCATCCTGTTTCACAGAATGCTGATAACGAGATGTAACTTTTATCAATGGTTATGGTTTAATGGGCATAATATTTACATGCATTTTTGTAAGCGTAGCACAAATACTCGAGAAGATATAAATGTTTCTTTAAAAAATCCCAAATTTTTCTGCATGTTTTTTGCTTATAACATGCAGAGTTTTCATTCAAATTATTTTAAATTTGCAGAGCACTTGACAATATTTTACGGAAGCATTGCATTAAACATTGAAGTAAATACATTTAATATTAGATGAAATATGAGTGTTTGTACTAAATAATTTTTTACTGCGCATGTGTGAGACGCAGTGGAATCTTTCTTTCATAACTTCAAAGCCAGATATATAGAGTAACGTAAAAAAATTCCAGTGGAATCCCATTAAAATTCAGAAAGCTGTCGGTATTTCAGTGTGGTTAGTTTCAATTTTTCTTTAAGAGAAGCTAAATGATGAGGGTTCTTTCACAAACTGATATTTTTTAAACTTTAATCTTCGAATGGTATTCGAGAAAATGCAATTTAAATAATGCATTTAATTTATAAGAGTTCATGGTATTTAGGAGATTCAATTTTACTAAATCAGGATATTAAATTTTACTACTGTTCGAAGATTCAAATTTTAAAAATATCAGTTTGTACAAGAACCCTCATCATTTAGCTTCTCTTAAAGGAAAATTGAAATTCATCTCACTGAAATGCCGACAGCTGTCTGAATTTTAATTGGATTCAATTTAATTTTTTTAAGTTACTCTATGCATCTGACTTTGACGTTATGAAAGAAAGATTCCACTGCGTCTCACACATGCGCAGTAAAAAGTTATTTAGTACAAACACTCATATTTCCTCTAATATTAAACGTATTTACTTCAATGTTTAAAGCAATACTTCCGTAAAATATTGTCAAGTGTTCTACAAATTTCGAATAATTTGAATGAAAACTCTGCATGTTATAAGCAAAAGACATGCAGAAAAATCTGGGATTTTTTCAAGAAACATTTATATCTTCCCGAATATTTGTGCTATGCTTGCGAAAATGCATGTAAATATTATGCCCATTAAACCATATAAAAGTTACATCTCGTTATCAGCTTTCTGTGAAACAGGATGGGTGAAACTCCATTTTCGTCTTCATTACTTTCTGGTGATCCCCTAATTGCCCTCTTGGACGAATCACCACTGCAATATGTAGAGATGTAACAGAAGAAATTTCACCGGCAAAAGGAGCGTTAAATTAATTTCATTTTATTTTTATTGGCTTCTTTCTTTATATATTCATAAATGTCAACTCATCAAAATAGGGTTACAATTAAAATGCAAATCCTTAATATTTTGTGAAAGAGATGGAAATCATGAATTTTACGAAAGAATAGAAAGGCTAGGTAAAGAGAATATTGTTTTCAAGAAAAACCTTTAAAAATATGATACTATTCTACTTTATCCTCAATTTGAACAAGTAATTGGATGTTGTTTTTAAAGAAATAATGACCCGTTCGTGATCCATTTTTATTCGTATTATAGCAGTTTTATGTGGAATTTACCAATTCTTATTATACTGTACGGTAAACCTGTAGTTTACGGTGGGAACCTGTTTCTCGCCTATTTTTAACTGACGCAATTTAATTTCCCGTCGCCAAATACTGTTTTGGATGTGCAGTGCGCTTTTTATTGCGCATGCGTCACCTGAAAAGGAGAGATTCATTGCATTTCAAGTGTGTACCAGTCAAATTTTTTAACTTAGAAAACATTACCGGCTTCGCTTTCCGCACAGCAGGAAACTAGTAGCTACGGTTTTTCATTGAATTTTAGGAATCTAGATTTCTTAAAAAATTTCGAAAACGATAATTTCCGCACGCAATGCCAGCCGCATTTTAAGCGTGTACCGGGCAAATTTTTTTAACTTGAAAAACATCAGCGGCTATGTTTTCAGCATAATGGATTAAACGTAGCTACGTTTATTCATTGAGAAACGAAACACACAGAATAACATACACAGTACTGAATCTATATTCAAACCGAAGAATTCGAAACGAAGTTTTATTGAAATTCGAATGAATCGACCAATCACATCGAAGAGATGAGCAAAACAGTCCAATCGAAACGAGACGCAATATAGCGTGATGTTCAAAACACCTATGAAAAGTTAAATTTTCTGCGCATGCGCAAGACACTAGTTAAAAACATCATTGCGCAACTAAAACAAATGTTCTGTCATCTCTGTTCTTGGCGGCAAAGAGTTGGCAGTCCTAAAAGGAACGAAGTAGGTCGGCACCGTCTACTCCAGATTAACCTAAGATACTTTTTGATGTGATACTTAAAATGGCTCTTTTTTTATAAAATTTTTCTCCGATTTACTTCGAAAATCCCAGAGAAAAGGTACATAAAGCAGAATAATATCAGTTTGAAATGGCAATAAAAATACCAGAATTTTCTTCCTCCCTCAGTATGCCCGGGCAGGATAAGTAGAAACAGAAATACGGCAAAAGAAAATATCGGGTTCCATAGACGTAAGAGGAGAGAAGAAAATTGGTTGGAGACACAAGGAGAAAGCCTGAACTGGACACTGAAGAAGTTTTGATTAAATCTGAGAAATTTCAAAATAACTTTTACTCCATTCCTGAAAATTCAATTACGAATAAAAGACAAATTACTGATTTTATGTTGAGATCTTGAAACATGTTTCAAAGAATCTAATTTTTCTTATTGTTTACATCATGAATATTAAATCTAATTTGAAAGAGATATATTGGAAAATATGACTTTTTTTACTAAATAATTATTCACGTCATACAAATTTCATTAGTTTAAAATTTTGCAGAAATAACTAGAAGATCTTATAAAAGATATAATTCTCGTTTATATATTTATCTAAAATATTATAATATTTATTAATATTTGCTCATTTTCAATGTTAAAATTTATATTTCCGACGCTCGATATATGGTAGTGAAGTAATTGTTAAAACTGAAACGTAAAATGTCAGGGTAATTACAGAATCGCAAAAAGATCAATTAATTGCCAAGACTAATAGTTAAAGACAGAAATTTCAAAATCAATGAATGAGGAAAGAAAGAGTATTAAAAAAATAACAATTTCTGAAAGTGTTTCTTTACATTGAAAGGCCCAAAGAAAAAAAATCTAAATTATACATTTAAAAATAGAAGATCAAAAATGACTTTTTATTTAATGTCTTTCAGCACAAAAATAAAGAAGTAAAATAAAGAAGGTGAGTTGCAAACTATTTCTTTAATTAAATTGTTACTCCCAAATAACATTCTAGCAATTACTACTAATAATAATTTTAATAAGGTTCTTTACTGAGAAGAAAGTTTCTTGTCTTACAGCCATGTTTATTAGTTTCTTTGCTACAAATGTTACTATCAATTAGGACATGTTATATTTCTTATTAACAATAACTTGAAACTCCTACGACCATTACAACAAAATTTAACGAGAGCATAGTGAATAAATAAAATTAATCGGTGATAGCTATAAAAATTATTATTATTATTGATAAAAATAGTCTGGTTTGGAAACATCCAACTGAAGAAATAATACTTTTTACTTCAATACATTTATTTGCATTAACGAATAAAATATATAGTTAGCATTTTGTTCTAATAATGAAAGTATTTTCGAATAAAGAGCTTTTTATAGCCCTCTCAGTAATTAATTGTTTAAAATGCCTTAATTAGTTAGATGAGACAAATATTTATAAATTAAGTCTTTGTTTCGTTTGGAGTTCTGCATCTGTACCCTGAAGAATTGATAAAATATGTAATGCTTTAAATAATGATCCATACTGATCTGAATACGTCATAAATGATTTTTACTTTTATTATCAAACTATAAATTCAGTTTCAAATTTTATGCTTTACTATTACTCGAGAAGTTAATTACTCTTATTTAAGACACCTTTACATTCATACAAGGAGCTAATATGCTAATTGAAATGTAACATTTCATTATTTAAAGAAATATGTATTTGTAACTTAAATGTAAAATATTATAAATTTACAGGCAGGTAATAAAATTTTCCATACAGAATCAAATTATTCGATTTGTTTGGATTGGTTAAGAACTAAAACTGAAAGTAATACAAAAATTTCCTAAATTTTATTATTAGGAATGTTTCCTTGATTTCATTAATAGAGAAAGAATAAAATAATTTCATTTACATTTCTTATTTAATCCCTTAACTGATTTGCCCGTACGGCTTAAGTGCATCGAATTATGACAATTTTATAATATATGAACTAAATAAAAGTCATTCACTGTCATTATAATTCGATACAAAAATTACGCAGAATACAGAAACATTTCAAATGTCCTTTACGTTCTCAGTTGAATTACATTTATAGCGCATTCCCAAGAAAGAAGGTTTCTTATTATTAGGTAGTTCAGGAAACAAAACAGATGAAGGCTAATATCATTCAGAAATTAAGAAGAGAGAAAAAAATTAATGTCTTTCACTCTCACCAATCATTAAAATGAATCAAACAGATTATCAATTGTATGCATTTATACACAAGATTATAATAGCTCTCTCCTTAAATTCAATTTGCTGTAGACATTCATGAATATACTAACTTCTTTTTCTTTGTATTACTATTTTGTTCCATCGTGATGCTAGTTTAGGTCGGTGGCACGCAAACAATTTTCACTTGCGATCCCCTCAATTTGTGTAAATTTTTGGCGACCCCCAGAGCGGTCGCTACCACGGTTTGGGAAGAAAAACCTTATGTTTTTCATTATAAAATAAATTTCTTCGAATTTAGAGACACACAAAAAATTGTTTGTTACCCCCAAATGGTTCACGATCCGCAGTTTGCGCACCACTGGTTTAGGTAGATATTCGGTTCCTCATAAAAAAAAGGGTAGGAAACAAATAAATATACGTAAGGTCTTCGTTATACAGGGCATCGGAGTCCCTGAGAAATGGATGATTGGGAAAAAGAGGAGAGTCTTTATTTACTACTATATTTCTTTTAAATTTATGATTAAATTAATCTGAATTTCAATTTCATTAGAAGTATGTAGCAATAATAAACGTTGTAGAGTCAATAAAAAAGCATATCACCAGGACATATATGCGACAATTGTAACGCAAGGAATTCTTCTATAACTGAATGTATTCTGTTATATTCAGATTTCCTTCATAAATAGGAAAGGCAAGAGGAGGAAAAATAATATTATTCTTCATTATTTTTGACACTTTGATTTGTTACGAAAAGAAATTTTATTTCGATTCTCAGCACTTCACTTTATGGTTGAATTTCAAATCTATGAGTTGTGCATAACATAGCGATCGATATTGTACTCAAATTAAGTCCATCAAAATACTTGTTTTACTGTCCTCATTTCAGATTATTTCTTTGCACAGTTTGACAAGAAATTAATAGATATCATCGCATTGTATTTTGTATTTCAGCATCAAATCCCCTTTTAAAAATATGGTTTAAATCGTGAAGATTAGCCAGCAGCTCTAAAGGTATTGTTGTTATTTTTAATCTCCACAACCAGCTTATAATGGATCTTTAATCCACTCGAAATTTCCCTATTAGAACAAGATGCTCTATGATATTCATAAATATCTTTACGATGTTGTGTGGAATTCAAAATATCGTGGGGATATCGTAAAATATCTCGTGCTAACAGGGCTAGTTCTTCAATTAGCAAATTCTTCGTATGTTAAAATGCTAAGATAAGATTTTAAAGAAAGACAACTTTAAGATATAATAACAGTAAATATTGATTTTTTAAAAATTGTTTTCAATTGTAACTTGTTTCCTCTTTATAATTACACGAAACTGAGATATAAAAATTAATAAAACAAACAGTAATTATCTTGTTCAAACAAAACATTGATTGAATTCATTTGAATCAAATCCAAATTCTTGGGTTTCGTAAGCTCTTAATAAATTACCAATGAAATTTTGCATTTTTCTTAATTTTAAACGATTCACGTCTGTTTCATTCTAAATATACAGATAATTTTTTTATATTACAAAATTATTTTTTTATATTATAATAAACAATTTACATAGAAGCGTGGACAAAACATATTCTAACGTTCCAGAATTTTAATGTTGTGAATTGAAATTCTATCTGAAAAATATTAAAATTCATTTTAAATACTTTATCAAGCTTCATCAATCACGAGTAGCTGTTATAAACAAACACTTTTAAAAATAACTTTTCAAATTGAAATATTGAATGACAGAATCGCTTTTACAGACTTTCATTACTTATTTTTTAGGTTGTTTCCTTAAAAGGTTTGATCACATTTATGCTAATACTAGCTGATATACCCTCCGTTGCTCGGGATTAAGAAAATTTTGAATCTAAGCACTTATAAGACGAAAAACTGTCTGATTAATTTTAAAGACAGCTTTTCGCAGAAGCGTCTTTCGTTGATTTTGGGTCCCCCCCCCGTATTGTCTGACACCCTCAAACAGCAGTTAAACCCTTATCTTCTTCTTCTCTCCCTAGTTTGAACCACTTGGTACAAATCTAGCGGTCCCTGGTACTCCATTTTCCCCTCCCCATCATTGCTACTGCGACAACAGAATCTCTTTCATATCTTGGTTTCTGTTGCTATTATTCGGACTACAATGGGGAACTTCAACATTTTTTTATAATTTTTCTTATCGATTTAAAATGCTTCAAAATGAAAAATAACATTAAAAAAATTTCTAGGAAGTTTTTTTTTCTTTCTTATATTTGCAATCTAAGTTCGCCTCTCAGATGACGGACTACAATGGGAAATTTCAGCATTTATTTTTTATTTTTCTAATCCATTGAAAATGCTTCAAAGTGAACAATAACATTAAGAAAATTTCTAGGCAGTTTTGTTTTTTATATTTATAATTAAAAGTTTGCCTCTCAGATGACGCGGGAAAAACGATCCATTTTGGCGCTAATTGGGTCTGACGTCACATGTCTTCAAACAGTGGAGAGCTCAAATTCGATCTCTATGGGATTTTGCTTTCTTACTATATTTTCCGACTACCACATCAGATAAAATAATGTCGGAAAGATACAAATTTTGTATTGTTCCTAAATCTGTTAATGCAACTAAAACCTCAACCGATGCGCAATTTATAACTATTATAATTGTATATCGCGAGGCACAGTAGAAACAACAGTAAAACAACCTTGAATTCTATATCGAATTTGTTTTGAATATAATTATAAGGTGAGATTTTAATTATCAGTTTTAAAGAAAATAGTTAAATTTTATTAGTTTTTTCCTCTTCTATTTGATTGCATGGAATTTATATTTAAGCCTTTGAGGGACAATGGCACAGAGACTGTCCCAACTTCTTAAAGATTAAAAAAAACTTGCTTTTGTTATTGTACTGCTTATATTATTTCCATGGATATCCAAATGTTTCTTATATTTTTTAAAGAAATTACAGTACCATTCAAAATTAATAAGAATATCTTAAAAATAAGTTTAAATTTATGACTTTTTGATGATGAAAATCATTTTCATTTGTAATGCAAGAAAATAATTCATTGAATTTTGCAAAATAAATCATTTAGATTCACTGAATATATTCAAATCAAAATCAATCTTCAAAAAGTCAATTTACTTATCAATTATAACAACTGAAAAAATGTAGACACATTTAGGGTTTGTTGAATTGTACCCTTAAATTCCTAGTTTTGTCGCAGGCGGTCGTGTTTGAATATAATTATAAATTTATATAGATTTCTTTATAGAGGTTATTTTTACCGGAACTTTTATATAAATTACTATTAGCTAATATCTTAAAATTAATACTTGTTCAAAGGAAATAATTTATATTCTTCATAGCAGAATAAAATAAAAATATATAAAATAAAATAAATTTTTCAAAGTCACACGCGTATTTAAAAAAAATTCCGTGCTTGCATTTATTTTGAGCGGAACTTCTGAAATTACGTATATTCCTGGGATTTTTTGGTTGTTTTGTTTTGATTTGGTGTTTTTTTTTTGTAGGCATACGAAGTTTCACAGATCATTCACATCAATTTATCAAAGGCACACGTGTATTTTAAAAAAAATTCCGTACCTGAATTTGTTTTGAGTGGAACTTCTGAAATAAGTATATTCCTGGATTTGTTTTCTTTTGTTTTGATTTGTTGGGTTGTTTTTTCTTTTGTAGTAATACGAAATTTCACAGATCTTTCAAAATCAGTTTCTGAGTTTTCATTCCTTCTTGTGCGACAGAAATCGCAGCGTCTCCTCGGAATGTGTGAAGGCCTCTCTTCAATTTATTGCTGCGTAATGGGTAGCTTTGAAACCCTACCCGTTTTCCTAAGGCGAAGTCTATTGTATATATTTAATCAATATACACGAATATAGCTTTGTTCCAATTACTAAATGTATTCAAGATAAGGGCCGAGCATCGTTTTCTGTCCAGTTTTTTTGTCGGAACTGAATAATTACAAACACATGTACTGACAACAAATTTTTGTTGCTTCCCTTCTAATAAACCAAGGAGGAGGGAAAGGATTTACTGAAAGAAAGTGAGTAGCTTGCCTTGTTGCGAAGTTTTCAAATAGATCTATAAAAGTACTACAGAAGAGCTTGTCACATTTGAATGCTGATTTCGGGAAAATCTTTCTATTACATTCATAGAAATACACATTTTTTCAAGGCATTTGAAAAAAAATGGGCCAAGGAATTAATTTCATGCTCCGGTTATAACCGAGAAGTTGCAAACGACGATACGGGTCGCGGGATAGACGGACACATGTGACGTCAAAATCTAGTCGACCATTGAGAGTGCATTTCGGATTGCATCATCGTTTCTGCAATTTTAGTGCATATTTCGCACTCAATATTTAAATATATAAATTTTTGTGCAAAATTTCACTTGCATATCTGAAATTAGCATAATTTTTTCTATAAATACGGATAGCTTTCACGCTTTTTAAAGAATGCTAAAGTTCCCCATTCTCTTTTTTTTAGTGTTTTTGTGACTGACCGGAGAAACACTGCATAGTGTTCTTTGTTTTTCTCCTTAGGCCCTCTCCCTCCAGTAGAAACTGGACTCAATCTTGAATGATTTTAAACGCCCATTGGGATCATTTAAAAATTTACAAATTTAAATGAAGCATGGTATATATATATATATATATAACTAAGAGTATATAACTAACGTCATTTACTGTGCACACAAATTGAAAGATGTGTTATTTTGTACTCGCTACAAAATAAAAGGAAAGCAAAAGTTCTATCTTTTTGTAAATATTCAACAACAGTAATATCTTTATCATAACTTTAACGATGGAAAAATGATAAAACAATAAATCGGATGGAATTTAATTACAATAATAGAAAACATTGTTACAAATTGTGTTTAAAAAAAATTCCGAAATATTAACGAAAATTGGGGGGGGGGGAAGAACGATCAGTATATGCCATTTAAATTAAGATCAGTATAAAGAAAAATTTTTGCTCTTTAAGATGATATATAAATCATTTTCTTGCAATATACGTATATATTTCAGAAGTTATTGGCGAAAAACTTAGAAAAAACATTTAATGAATTAATTTTTGTTTTTTAATTAAATAATTTATAAATTAATAATTTTTGAAAATCGAAAAATGTACAATTGATCCAGAAATGGGTCCCAGAATGGCATGCGGAAATTTAATTTCGATACTATTCATCGTTTAGGAAGACTTCTTTGAGAGATAGCCCAGTAAAACACTTTTTTTCCTCCCTAGTTCGTCTCCCTTGGATAGGAACCGGACTAAGTAACCTCGATAGAATTAGCACGCTCATAAAGATTATTTAAGAATTTTTGAAAATTAGAAAGAGTAATTAATCCAATTGCTTATTATTTAAATTAATGAGCAGCTGTATTAAAAGAGGTATGTGCTACGACATCATACAGGAAATGAAAAGTCTGCTTTCGAGATAAAAATGTCCAAAGAAAACAACATTTTCTTATATTAACTTTAACAAATGCACGTGAACGAAGGATTTGATAAACAGTAAATTGTCTTGAATTTAATTTTATAAGAATTTAAAGTAGTGTTAAAAATTGCGTTAAAATTACATTTTGGAACGGAAATTACAATTAGAGAAAACATTATACCGTAATGTAATAACTATCACTAAAAAGGTAATTGTTTGCTCTTTACGATGGAGTAAAAAAATTTTGTGCGGTAAATAGTTCAGAAATTATTGGCGGAAAACGTTTAATAATTAGACTTAAGGCGGCTTAATTTTCGTTATTTAATTAAATATCTTAAATACTAATTGATTCTGAAAGTTGAAAATAGCACCGTTGACCTAGAAATGTACCTCAGAATGTCGTTTGAAAATGTCATGTCGCTACCGTTGACCGTTTAGGAGGAGCTCTTGTGAGAGATACATGCATTTTCTGTTTTATATTATAGATATATGTCAGAAATACTGTCGTTCGTAGGAGTTGCAACCATTTGAAAGAACTTCCATCTACAGATTAGTACATGAGATAATAATAGTCTTTGGAAAGTATGTTTCTCTTTTATTGTTAAGAGAAATTGTTTACATGTTTTGAAATGACTTGGATTTTTACTTTTTATATTATCTCACATCTGCATTTCAATCTTTTAAATTAAAAGTGTCACAGATGTCTTCCTAATATTTTTGATTTTGAATATCTTAAGTCTTTATGTCGTATCAGTGGAATTCATTGATAATTTACGATTGCAGAAATGTAAAATTTTAATTTCAATTAATTGTAAAATTGTTCAGAGTCCGAAAATTAAAATTATAATTGTTTGAAGATTTCTTCCACACATTTATCACTGAAAGAAAATAGTGGATCTCATAAAATTATTTTCTAGATAGATGCAAATAGATTTTCTAGATTTGTATTTTTTCCACATTAAATGTCGTAATATTATACAGAATAAATTATAGTTAAAACTACTTCATTTGGAAAGGAGAACAGTGAGAAATCTTTGAAATAACCGCATACAATTGGGAAATACGAATCATGCATATATGCATGAAATTTTTCAAGCAAACAACGTCATACCAGTATTTTGTTTCTAAGGTGATACTTTAGGCAAATTATCCATAGCTACACATGAATCATATCATGAAGATGTAAAATTGAATTATGAATAATAAGATGAGTTTTAAATTCTTGATATAATATTGTAAGGTGCCAAAATTAGTGGAATGTCCTTGACACACAACATTCTGAAATCCGTTATCTCTATGACAAAGGAAAATAAAAATTATTTCCGCCGAAGACATCAAATTACGTTTCTATTTAAATGGAAATGATTAAAAGATTTTACGCGTCAGAAGCTATTTAAACTTACATTAAATTCGCGAGCAAATTTACATGAATTAAAAAAAAAAACTTACATCCAAAGCAAATAATTACTTGAAATAACGCATCTGTGGACAAATAAACATTACAATTTTTCTATCTTCAATTACAAACTTAATTTTAAATATGCAAGAAATAAAATAATTGCATAGAAATGTCTTTTTAAACATTTTGAAAGCAAGCCATTAAAAAAGTATCGCATTTTGATTTTAATCCTTATGTTGTATCAAAAGCAATGAGGCACAGCTCGAAACTACATTTAAGAGCCCATTATTTGGTCGTTTCATGCTTTAACATTGAAAAAAATGGCATGCAAACGTCTTTGTGTAGTGGATCTTAAGCAAGATGTTATCATGGTCATTTATGCAGCCACAGAATAAAAAATTATATTCTTCTTCCTTTTATTATTAGAAACATCTAGTGATGAAACGTCGGTAATAAGCGAAGATCACATTAATTTGGTAAAACCGAACGTGGTCACTAAAGGATGTTTTAACAGTAACGTCGATATGGGGTTCTGAAAATTCATGGACCAATTTTTAAAGCAAACACTATCTGGCAGTTATATTATTTATTTTCCATTCAACATGCATATAAGAAATTCAATTTTAGACTCTTTGAAATAATGAATTTGGTCGTTTTCTTAAAAAATCAAGTTCTATAGTAAATATACCACTTTTAATAACTGAATTTCTAACAGTTTGTGTTATTTAAATGTTTTCTGAAATATTTTAGAAATAGCATTTATTCATTCATGTATAGCATATATTTAGTCAAATTGTCTGTATGAAGTTTGGAGGAGAAATGAACGAAAAATCCGATACGTTATGCAGGGTTCCCACTTATATAAGGGCCACCCCCTCTTAACTTCAAACGGACGGCAGCTATAGTCATGAAAGTAGTGTCTAGGTATAGTAAAACGTCTATACGCTATGCGAAGAGACCACTTACAGCGACATCTCGTGTCAAACTATCGTGGCGTTCTTATCTCGAAAACTTTACCGAAGAGAAGGAAATGTCAGTTACTAAGTTGTAGAGCGTTATCGATTTAGTACAAAAAGGCACCTTGTGCACAATAATACGAAAAGCAGAACACTTAAAATGGACATTTTTAATGCATTTTCCACATTTTGGTTCGCATTTTCCGAAATTGCGATGTCACAAGACGTGGACAAAAGGAGAAAATGTTATTTTTCGAGCAAAAAAATTACCCCATTATACTTTTTCCTGTGGAAATAACTCAAACAGCAGATGTATGAGCTCTTCCGTCAGGACTTGGAATAATGTATTACTGTTGCTTGTGCTAGCGGAGCAACTACATGCTAAAACGTTTGCAAAGTGAAATTCAAACGAGATTTGAGCCCTCGTTTAAAACTCGTGTTCAAAGTGCTCTCCGTCATCTGCAAGAGGCATATAACGGAGAGCACTTTCAACACCGAAAATAAAGGTATCTTGTGATATTTATTTGTCTTTTGTCTTTTTAACCCGTTTCGAGACGTCACAGTTAAGGAAATCGAAAACAAACAAATGTGCATTTTAGGTGTTCTGTTTAAAGTATTAATGTGCACAAAGTGTTATTTAATACTATATAAATAACGCTCTACAAATTTGTAATTGACATTTTTTTCCTATTTTGTACGTTTTTCGGGACAGAAACGATAACTCCGAAGTTTGCCACGAGGTGACATTGTAAGTTGTCTCATCGCATAGCGCATAGACATTTTGCTATATCTAGACTGTTCAAAACAAACTGAAATACCCTCTACCACGTGACTCTCTGACTTTCCATCTAGACTGGACTTGCTCTTCCTGAGGACGTTTCGGGTTACCTCGAAGCTGAACCTAAAACTCTTGAGAAGAAACTGAAACTTACGCCATTTCTGTCTAATCTTTTGCTTCTAGATTCATGTACCTGTGTTAGTTCTGTGTTGTGATTTATGTGCAATTCAGTCAATATAATGCTTTTTCAATCTGAAAGCATGATTCAGCGTGTCTTATTTCGTAATGCGTGATTCAATCGAATGGATTAACAAAGTTTATTGCAGATCCAGCGCATGCTCTCCCCGGGTCGACAAAAAAGGTAGTATCTTTTTGATGTTCAATTTATTTTGAATAATTCTTACCAATTCTGAATGAAAATAAGATTAATTTCTTGGCATAGACACTACTTTTATGACTATAGCTACAGTCCTTCTGAAGTTAAGAGGGGGTGGTCCTTATTTAAGTGGGAACCTTGTATATTATTAATCATATGAATTTGAAAAGGCGAATTATATATTTAAGGGAATATTAATGATGCAGACTTAACAAAGGCTTTTTATCAAAGGTGATAATTCAAGTTAAAGCAATTGTTGGCTTCTCGATTGACATTCATAAGACTTCTTCCAAGACAAAACAGACATTTATTTTGCACAACCATTACACTTCGTAACTGCATACAACGTAACTTCGTTCAATCGTACCGTACTCATCACTTCTCGTAATCGTCTCTCTCTCTCTACACTGTTTCTAAAAATCAAATTCAAAGTAGCGTAACATCTTACTGTTGCCACTTACCTGATATCATACACTGATATACAATATTTATGTTGCAGTCATGCTTTTGTCAGGCATAATATGAAATACGCTTACACAATGTATCCTTTAATCATTCATGTTTGTTTATGATTTTATATTGAAACATTGCAGTTTAAGAGCATCAAAAATCACTGTAACCATATTGACTGAACGGCAGTAAATTTCTCAAATATGTGTTAATTTTTCCAGAACTTATTTACTTCGAAAGTTATATTCAGGTTGTAGAATTTTGTGAGAAACATCTTACAGTAAATTTCTACGCAAACAATATTTTCTTATCTCTACTAACAATGAAGGAGAATTGTGTGTGTGTGTCTGTCTGTGTGTCCGTGTGTGTTGGCGCTCTACAGGACAGACCGCTGGACCCAGAGCTACGACATTTGACAAAAAACATACTTTGGATTGTGGGAATGTGCACCTCTGAGCCTTTTTTAAAAATTTTAATTAGAATTTTAATTAATCTAAAATTAAGCGACATTTTGGTGTTCTTCCTTAATAATTTTCGAAATATTACAAGGCAAAATATAGAAAATTATTTTTGAATGTTATGAATTAATATTCATAGAATTTCAATTCATCATATAGAATATTTTCATCAAAACAAAATTAAACTAAACTGAAAAATTGAACTACAGCATAGAAAAGATGCAAATCAGTAATGATTGGAGAGAAGAGAAAGGGATATTTGCCATTGAATTATGACCTTTAAATAAAGTAGAAAAACAAGATGTAATGCTTTAACTTTCATTTGAACTAGAATTTGGATATCGCATATATTGCAATAACGCTGTATTCATAATTCTTAATATTCATCTTACTGTATTATTATATAAAACATACCAGTTTTTGATATAGATAGCTTTTCCGTGTGACTTATAAAATGCTTCCTTATTTATTACATTTTTACTCCAACTTTATTTCCAGAAACCCACAGAAGAAGAACATAAAGAATAATATCAGTTTGACCCGGCCATAAGAATACCAAGATTTTCTTTCTCCTTTTGTGTGTCCTGGTAGAAAAGGACATGGAACGAAACAAAAATAGGACAAAAGAAAAGTCGACTCCATAGGTGTAAAAGGAAACAAAAAAATATCTGAATATACCCGGAGAAAGTGCTATCCATATTTTATAGCAGCTTTCAGACTTCTCAAATATAAAGAAAAGAAGGCAGTTCCCGGACGAGCGTTTGGATTTCCAGGTCCTCTTTGCGGTTTGGCTTATTGCACGGCCTCCAGCTTTCGCGTTAAAAATAACAAAGATGGAAGAATGGTGACAGAAAAGATGAATCGAAAGAAAGAAATGGCCCCTAAATTTTATGTTGGTTTTAAGTTTGCCTTCTTTTGGTCTAAGATCAGCTTGTTTGAAATCAGTTTCATATTATTTGGTTTGACAAAAAATATTACACTTTTTTGGACTATAAAAATATGACCACGGTCTCTTTGATGGATGGTGATTAGTGTTCATGTTTAGAAGGATTTTTTAATTAAAGAAAAGTTAAAAAATAATATTTTTTATGTTTAAATTATTAATATCAAAAAATAAAGCATTAAAACATCTAATTTGTGTTTATTTGACTTAATAGTGCACTTCAATAAGCAGGAAAAATTGGAATGTTCTTTCATATTCTAAAAAAATAACTTATATGATGCAAAATATTTTTAAAAAATTATTTGACATTGTTTATGATATTATTGTCCTTCATCCTCAGCAGTTGGACTTCGGCGACGATCTGGTTCTCCTGTCAAATGAACAATATTAATTTAGTTACGTTAACCATCTCCGAAATTTGTATACTATTTACTTGGTGGAAAGATGAAAGCATTAATTTTTACAAAACACCGAGGAACGAATTTGAAAATATTAATTGAAGAAAAAGCGCTCTCGAAATACATTACTTATTGAACTAAATTTTGATACTCAAGCAGATTAAAACGTTACCTAATGCTTCGAAGTTTTCAAAGAAAATAGATGGATTTAACTGCTTAAAAAATGTTTCAGCAAAAATCCTCTTTAAAATTCGGAAATTAATTGAATGTTAATTTTTATTTTGGTAACGCGTTATTTTAATTAAGATTACAAAAATTACACATTATTTACCTATCGTAAAATACATATTTAAGCTGATTATAACACACAAAGGACTGACGTCATCCTTTCGGAAGATTTTCTTTCAGTAGGTGAAGAGGATCTTTAATTGGTAACTGAAAAGTGAATCCATCAGTATAACGGCAAAACAGATTTTTAAAATTGCTTTTCATACAATGTTTAAGAACATGATAAGAAAGAGATTTATACTTTAAATTCAAATAATATAAGGATAAGGCATTATACTGAAAGAGCTGGTGAAGCAATGAAAATGAAATACATTTATTACCACAAAAAATAGTATTGAAAATTAAGCTTGAGAATTAAATTCAAAATATTTGTTGAATCATGAAAAAATCTTAGAAATATAACAGGCATAATTAAAAATATAATCTATTTTTAAATCAGAATGCAAGAACTAAGAGAAGCGTTTGTAACGGTTTTTAAGAGAAGTATAAATTATAATTAAAAATTTATTGAAATGGTGAAAATTGTTTGTATTTCTTGACAATAATGAAAATCTTTATTAGATGGCTAGGATATATAAAAATTTTCTTATTATAAGCGGAAATTTTATATACCTAAATATATCTGCTAGCTAGTTCAATTTTGCGAGATCATACCAATTTTCTGCTATTATATTAGACTCAAAGATATGAATACGAGATAAGGCATGATTTAATTGTGAAAGAGTTAGCCCCCTTCAGACCTGATGTCCGGTATAGCGGATATCAACTTTGAACAGAGCTCCTATTAATTGAATAATTGAGGAAAGTACGTGCTGTTTTTTAATTTGATTCTAGATTTTTTATATCAATATAATCGTTGCAAGAATTTTTCGTTTCGGGCATGGAATCATTTCATTTTTTTATTTTTTCCAGAAAATCATCTTCTTCCCAAAATGGAGCTCGGTAGTGAATTTTGTTTTTCAAATAATTTCTTGTTTTTAATCCTTTTTTACCATTTAAAAGGCTTCTACAATATTTTATTATCCTTTGACAACCATTTTAAAGTGAAATTTGTGCGATTTTTTGTCTTTTTTCAGTTGAAATTTCCGGTATTGTCTGGATACCGGACATGGGGTAACTTTTTTAATTTTTCATTTACAGGCTTGAAATTCCGTTTATGCTTTAACCTTTGCAGTAGTACACAGTACGCCAAAGGAAGAAATTCTAACTACATTATTTCTTAATTCCGACTAAAAGGGTTAAAAATACAAAAATAATAACAAACAACGAGGAGGAATCAGAATCTGGTGGATGACGTCATCAGATGCCATTCACAATTAAAATCTTCCCTTATTTCTTATTCATATCTTTGTACATCGCAATTTTTCCTGGATGATGCTGCACTTTGCGCATATCACATAAATTACTTCTATTATTGTTGTTTAGTCTTTGCTAGATATTTAATTCATATTAAACTTAAACTATTTAAATCTGCATCAAAGCTCTATCTGATAAACTCTGAACCTAGACATAAATAGCAGATACAATCACAATCTAAACTCCCAAAATTATAGGTATCTTCGGCAAAATATATGTTGGAGTGAGAAATTACCATAAAATGTAATCATAAAAATTGAGAAAGCATTAAATTATAAATATTGTGAAAACTGATTTATTCCTTGAATTAATAAATTAATTTAAATTAGATACCACACTGTTACATATGCGTTTGGATAACATGAAATCCATTTGAGAAAATTTATTCTTTCACAGTTTCTATATATGCTGCGAAGATCTAATAACCCTGACTGTACGGAAAATCCATATATAAATGAAAAAGCTATAAATATATTTTGCTTCGGGTTTGCTTTAAATAACCTCGTAATATATTACGAAATAAATGATGGCATTTTCTAGAAAACCAAACATAAAGAAAAATTCTATCTCAATGTTCCGGAATATTTATGTCAGCTTATAACTTCCATTGACAGATGTGCTCTCTTATGTTTCCTGCTTCACATAAATCAAACGGATAACTGCGCCTCGCATCAGCGATTTGAATTGAGGTTGAAATTTTCAAGATTACCCCAAAACCAGCGATCATATGCATATAGAGATGGAAGAAACATAAATGTATTGAAGTTAAGTAACCGTCAAAACTGAAGATATAGGAGCCCACAAAAGAGTAAGAAAGAAGTAAAAAGTCAACCACAATTTTTCACTCTTTGAAAAAGAATAAAAGGTTTTTCTTTAGAGAAAAAGGAATAAGGAGCTCGTTTATTATTCACAAAAAGTTGGTACTTATCGAAATAACTCTGTAAGTTAGATTTTGCATTCAAAGACAGTAGGAGCTTCATTTGTAAAAGTTGTCTTCATAAAATTGAAAACGTTGCACAAATAGGAATACTTCATTTTCTATCCCCTCCAGTCCTTTTCAAGAAATTGGAAGGTTAAAGAAACTTTTTTTAAATGTCATGCATGTATAGAGTTAATAAAATATTCAACAAACTCAACATAAGTAAATTGGTCTCTCTCTCTCTACTCTCTAGTCACCTGAATCATTAGAATATTAAATTTTGTTATATGTTATGGAGTTTCAAGTCGCCACTTTACAGAGAATTGTCACAACCTTTGAATATCCACTACATCTTATATTTTGGGATGTAAGTCTTGTCACAAAACATTATCCTTGCAAAGGAATGATTTTTATTCAAATTGAAAAATATTTTATTTTTTTCTTTTTCAATGGTATTCAAACTTATACCTTCCTTTAGTTTTTCTACATGATATTAAAAATAAAGTAAATAAATACTGTAGTACGCTTCTTTATAAATAGACTCAGCCCTTTGAAAGTGACTGTAATGGATTCTTTATATCTGAAATTGAAATATATCTTCCCTTTATTATTAAAGAATATATTATTTAACCTTGTGTTTATTGTTTGGTCTTGAAATCAGTTAAAGTTTTCGTTTTTTCAATTTCCTCCTCAATTTCTTTAATTTCATTTTACCCCTTTTTTCAAAAAAAATTTGAATAATAAAAAATAAATGTTTAAAACAAGAAACTGTTTACGGATTTAATAAAGTATATCAAATAATTAAGTATACATTTTAAACAACAGCTGGAAGAGAAAATATGTTTTTATTTCATATAAAGCCTCCCGTCGTGCCAACCCTAAAATAAGAATTAAGTTTTTTGAAGTATCATGCATTTGTGTCCGAGAGTGATAATCATGGGATATTTTTTCAGGATAATCTAATTAATTTTTTGTCTGCCATTGTAAATTGTAACTTTAAAAGCAGCGTAGAATAATATACTACAAATAGGTGAAATGTTGGCTTCTTGTGCATTTAACTGCTAAATTAGACATTTATAAGGCTATCTTAAAGACTGAACAAACATTTATTAAATTATTAAAGACAAATAAATCCCGTAACTTATCGTAGCTGGGTATATAGTAACTTCGCTCTGCCATACTCGTTTCAAATAAAATTGAAAGTAAGTAAACGTCTGGCTGTTTAGTCCTCTAAAAACATGCATTCTTATAACAATAAATAATTTGCAATCATGCTTTTATCAGACTTCAACCCTCTGATTCCTAAGGCCATTGAAATAAAGGGTCCTCAAAATACGGGAACGTCCAAGCTCCTCTATCCAAGATAAGAGAAATTCACTGTCTCTCTCAAAAACCGCAATGACAGCTGGCATTATCCGACTTGTAAGAAAACTCCCCTCTTCCCCAAACACATCTGGGCGAGCCACTCTAACGAAGATAGCACGCGCCGCTGGTGTGAAATCAATCACACTTAACGAAAGGGGGTGGAAATTTCAGAGTGACATTCCGGGACAGTTTCGGAGGGCTATCGTCATTTGCTTGAAAGGACGTATGAGACGGTCCCGTATCGATAGAGTTAATAGAAATATGTTTACATTAATGAAAATAAATTTGATCTAAATTTTTATATGACAATACATTTGCCGATATAATGCAAGATATTAAACCAGAACAAAATTGACCTAAATGTATCTGCTTGCTAGTTCAGTTTTACCCAGATCATAAAACTTTCCTGCTATTATATTAGACTCAAACTATTTAATTCTTCTTCAACAAAGCTTTTTATATGATAAACTCTGCACCTAGACATAAATAGCAGATACAATCACATTTTAAACTTCCAAACATATCTGTAGCTTTACCAAAATATATGTTGGAGTGAGAAATTACCATAAAATGTGTTCATAAAAATGGAGTAAGAATCAAATGATAAATATTGAAAACTGATTTATTCCTTGGATTAATAAATTAATTTAAATTAGATACCACACTGTTACATGTGCTACATATGCGTTTGGATAACATAAAATTCATTTGAAAAAATTTATTCTTTCACCGTTTCTATATATGCTGCAAAGATATAATTGTGATTTAACCGCTTGAATTAGACATTTAGAATTCTATCTTAAAGACTGAACAAACATTTATTAAATGATTAAAAACAAATACATCCTGTAATTGAATCGTAACTTCGTTCTGCCATACTCGTTTCAAATCAAAATTGAAAGTAAGATAATATCTGGGTGTTGCAAACCTCTGAAAACATCAGTCTTATAACAATAAATAATTTACAATCATGCTTTTGTCAGCCTTTATTAGAAATATGCTTACATTAATGGAAATAAATTTGATTTAAATTTTTATATGTCAATACATTTTCTGATATAATGCTAGATATTAAATCAAAACCCAATTGACAAGTCGAAGCGGAACGAGAGTTCATCTGAAATTCGTTAAATTGCTTAGAGTCCTATTACACAAACTGATATCTATTTCTCTTTGGTTTTGACTCTAATCTCAACCATTGCTTCCAGACGAAAATAATAATCTGATGCACTTCATTCGTTACGATATTACTTAGAGTATCATCGTATAGGGTAACATTTGCATTTGGCACCTTTGTATTTGCATCTAATCTCACACAGCATTTTGAAATATTAAATAAGCATATATCTTGCACCTTATTACTCAATTCCTACTATTAGTTCACACTCTCCCTATATATATTTATTTATATATCTTGTTCAAATTTTCAATCGTTTATAAAATAATTTTTATTCATCCACTCAAGTTCAAATACATTTTTTAAAACTTGTAGTTGATGACACTTGATGTTAATACATTTTTTTCAAATATTAATTCATTAATTTAGTTAATTAATTAATTTTAGTCTTACATGGGAGAAAGCATATGTCACCTTGAGTCGTTTGGTTCGAATTTTTCTCAATAGATGGAACTAGGTTTGCCAGCTTCTAGACCTAATATCCTTTGTTTTCTGGTCCAAATTTTCAATCGTTAATAAAATAATTTTTACTCATCCACTCAAGTTCAAATACATTTTTTTATCTTGTAGTGGATGACACTTGATGTTAATACAGTTTTTTCAAATATTAATTCATTAATTAAATTTAATTAAATAATTTAATTTTATATGGGAGAAAGCATATGCCGCCTTGAGTCGTTTGGTTCGAATTTTTCTCAATAGATGGAGCTAGGTTTGCCAGCTTCTAGACCTAAAATCCTTTGTTTTCTGGTATGTTCACGAAGGCGTCAATTTTTCATGTATTTTTGTCAGAGGGTAATGTTGATTACTTTCTTTATTCTCTCTATTGGATATGTTAAAAAAAGACTTTATGAAGTTTTTCGATTCCTACTAATAGTTCACATTCTCCCTATATATATAAGATATTTAGCAGGATATAAATTTAGGAATAAATACCGTCAGTGACGAAGCGTGTAGATCGCTGACCTAAGTAGGAATTGACTTTTATATTTTTTTCATATTACTTGTTTTTATTTACTGTCACATTCACTATTGATGTCAAATATGGTTGCATGTCATAAAAAATAAACCATACATATACCTAAAATATTTCTTTTGCCTATAAATATCAAATACGAACCAATATCCTGATAATGAAATTTAAAGTTATGAATTATTTTTATACAAACATCTGCAAATAAAATATTTAGTTAAGACTCCTAAGAAATTGCATTACACTTCAAGGGAAGCGCAAGAAAAACATTAGAATACCCAATATTGTACAGATTAATAAATAAAACAAGAAGTAAAGGATAAGCGATTCTTCATCTAAATTTTGTAAAGAATAAATGTGATTTCATGCATCAGAATTTTAAAAAGGGCTTCTGAAATTAATTTTCGCAGTTATAAATATTCGATTTAAATGCAAAGACATCTAAAATTATTAATATTTATGAATTTAAACATTTCGGTTCTGTACTTTGACTTATAAGAAAGAACTGTATTATTAATTCTATGAACACAAAGCAGTACCTGCACATGTCTGCGAAAAATATCCACAGTGCCTGAATATAAATGAAGTTCGAATTTTTCATTTGGAAGAATATGGGCCATAGAATTCATTATTCATAGCTTTATTTTTATAAAATATTTTTGCAATGTTTGAGGGAAGGAAATCACCAATTAAAATGAATATGAATATGTACATAAAAAAAATCAGATATTTAAGACAAAAAAAATTATTTTAGTGAAATGCATTCAAAAACCATTCACAGACTCACATTTAATATCTCTGTTATTTTTAACGCACCATATTCTTCAAAACCTTAAATTTTATTGCTTTTATTTTTTGTTATATTTAGGCACAGAAATCTACATCGGTTTCATACTAATCTGTGTGAACGACATTTTTAGGCAATTAATGTTTGTTGATGTGAACATAAAAGACATCTAAAATAATGAACTATGTAGACTTTGCAAATTAAATGCAATTCCATATTTATTGAGGTTAATACGCAATTCTTTAAATAGTTGCGACTATACACTTAACAATTTACTTTAATTTTGTTTCTTCATAAAAAAATTTCAATTATTTATCTTGAACTAGTATTTTTCCACCAGTTAACTGATGTTTCAGAATTAATTATAATTTTTAAAAATGTTTTATCTAAACGCATGCTGTTATACTAACAACAGAAGGTGACAGGAGGTGAGAGTTGGAGACAAACTGTGTAGAAAAGCATGGTACTTCACACTATCGCTCGTTTAGCCAATCAGAAAGCAAGAAAAAAAAAACTTACGGGCTAAAATCAGTTCTTCCTTTCTTCGATGAATACTGATGCAACTTCCCAATAATGATCTATCTTAGAAAACGGTGTGTTGCTATTAGATATTTAAAATTTTAGAAGATCAGTGGGATGGATTAATAAACATATCTAAATCAGAAAGCTGTGTTTCAAGCAGTAAAAGTTCTTGAAATGTTGGTGTAAGATATCACTCTACCGTTAAAGAAATAAAGAAAGATTTTTTAGAATCAAAATCAAAAAATTTAAAACTCTAACTTTTGTAATAAACTTACTCCTTAAATTATTCTTCATAAGAGAATCAATCTATTCTGAATTATACGTGGATGCTTTTTGTATTATTTAAAAAAAATGCTCTTCAAAAGTCTGTCATTTGAGCAGACTTCACTTTCTTAAATTTTCCGAATTTTTCACATTTCTATTTTCTCGTGCAGTTTTAAATTCATACCATCTGAATTTATAAGAACAGAGGAAGGTAGAAACATTAAGAAATTCAGAGATGTTTGAATAAAAAATGCATTTGTCATTCTAGGGAATCGATTTCCGAAAACGAGGACAAAATATCCATTTTCTCTTAATTATTATTAAAAGATATTCAAACATATAATTAGGAAAACGATTTTTGATCATTAATTTATTAAATATTAAATCGGACGTGACAGATGTAACACGAATATGATAAAGATGTATATATTATGCAGTTGTCTATAATGTGTAACTAAACATAATAAGCAACTATTTTGAGTATACAATCAAATCTCTTTGCGGAAATAGTAAGAAAAGTATAAAAATATATAATTTGCTCTGACCCCATATAATATTAAATAAATAATATCTGCTTTTTCACAGCATAGTACCTTAAAATTTCGTGGCTCTGAACTGAAATTGAACCAAAATAATGCTACTATGAAGGTTTGCCATTTTTTTTTTGGAATCGTTGGTTGAAAAATGTTTATGTCCCGCAGGCTTTTAAAACAGAAATGTAAAATTTAATGTTAGAATCTCAATCGTAATAAAATTAATTAACTGCCAACAATAACGCGCTTTCAAAATCGAGTAATTAAAATGACTGCACTAAAGATAATTGCTTCTTTCAATAGTACTTCTTGGCGCTGAATAACTCAAAAAAGATAATAATAAAGCTCCTCATTTGGTCAGAAAAGATTAGAAATGATGCTTCGAAAACTGTGTTTCAAAGTAAGGAACCATTAAATAAACTACTGAAGGTGAAAAGTAAACTAAGGCGAGTTTCAAATTACTTCTTTAATTAAAATGATGCTTCGACACTGTATTTCTAAAGAGAACAAATGATGCAAAAAATCATGAATTTAATTGAATACGTGGCAGAGAAAAATATCTAGTTTTATTACAACCGCTTTTAATTATTTTTTATTATCTAAAATGTAAATTACAAAGAACATGTTTATATTTGGTAAGAAATTAGGCTTTCTAAGTAATAATATGTTTATTATATCAAAGTTGTAACAAAACAGAAGGTGCACATTTTGAATAAATAAATCAAATATTATCTATGTAAACAATAAAAGTAATTAATATTAATTAGAAATTGTAAAAAGGTAACACTGTACAGAAATAATTAATGCATAGCACAACAAATAAATTTCCATTAATAAATGCTAACTCAACTCTATTTTCATAGAACTAATTAAAATATTTTGTATTATATCATTCACAGCAATTTCAAATGTTAGAATGACTTTATTAGTTAATGAGAGGAATATTTCAAAATTAAATTATATGTTTTGCTCGAAGCAATGTATATTCCCAGATAGCAATTTTAGTTTGCAGCAAGCTTGCCACAAATTTGTCATGACAAGAGTGCAAGTTTGCCACAAATTTGTCATGACAAGAGTGCAAGCTTGCAGCAAGTTAACGAAAGCTTCGAAGTCACCATGAAACGAACTTGCAGCAAGCTTGCCGTGCAAACGTATTGCAAATTATAGCAAAAACAGAGTACGAAACACAACCCGGGATAGAACTCGCGACCTTCCGGTTCCGAAGCGGAGACGCTAATCATTGAGCCAGTTGAACTCTGAGAGGCGAAGATAGATTTCGCTAAAACATCGTTCGATTCGATTCGTATACGATTTATTTTTAACTATTTTCTGGATTTCATTAATTTTTTGAGTTGAGAATATGATTTGAAGTTAAAGAGAGAGAGAATTTCGCTAATAACTACGTTTTGTTAGTAGAATAAATGATGAAATTAGAGTTCAAAAGTAATTACTTTAAAATGGGACAAAAAATGTCTAGTTACTATTGTTCAACTGACTGTTTTTTGGATTTAATTCTGTTTATAAACGTTAAAATTTCAACATTAAGAAAAAGGCGATATAGTTTTCTTTAAAGTGAGAGTGATATATTTAGTAAAAAGATGGAAAATGTTTCAAAACATTTTTTTATAAAAAAGTTATTTTTTTCACAAATTATCATTGATTTATTGAATTAATAAAAAAGAATTACGGTCTAGGAGATGCTAATAAAAATCGGATGTTTTTTAAAACAGAGACAAGGATAATTATCTCTTTATTGTGCTGTCTTTGCAGGAAGCTTGTTTTGCAAAATTGCAGCAAGTTTGATTTGCAAAGGAGGTGGCGCTATTTGTCACATCGAACTTGCTACAAGTTCGATTCAAGTTTGACGCGTCAAATTTTGCCATGACAAGTCAAAATCAAACTTGCTGCAAACTTACGTGCTATCTGGGTTCATTCTGTCAATTCAGAAATTGTATAATGTTTAAAAAACTAATATAGATATTTCCCACTTAAATAAGAGCCAACCCCTCTTAACTCAGAAGAACGACAGATAAAGTCGTGAAACTAGTGTATAGGTATAGTAAAACATCTATGCGCTTCGCAATGAGACCACTTACAACGCCATCTGCTGGCAGACTTCGGAGTTCGCGTTCATATCTCGAAAACGGTACAAAATAGCGGGAAAATATCAAGTACAAAGTAATAAAGCGTTATCGATTTAGTTCAAAAGGCACCTTTTGGACATTGATAAGAAATAGGGAACGGTTAAAATGCACATTTCTTTGTTTTCGATTTCCGAAACTGTGACGTGACAAGTTTATCCCATGTAGCAAGGGTTTGTGGTAGCTTGTGACTTATCTATTCTGTAACCATTATACTACTCTGTGTAAATATTATATTAAGAGATTCATAATTAAATTTCATATTAATACGAAACATTTGTTTTATGATTTAATCCCGACGTTTTCACGAAGCATCTACGGCGCGGACTCGAACTGCGCCTTTCTTATGTTTTTTACTCTCTTTGTGTGGGCTGTAAAACGCCGGCATTGGAATTTGATCAGTGGAGAGAGATTTCTGGGTTGGCATTCCAGATAGTTTTTGATATTAAGGTCCTTGATGATAGGGTCCTTGTGTGAGGCATTTTAGGGATGGAGTGAGAGGATCTCTTAGCAGTTCCTGTAAACCAACATCCAATGTTAGGAAATCAGAGCAAATATATTTGCTACCATGAGCTAATATTCCTCATTAACCGTTTCAGTAGCCTGGAACGTTCATGTTTAGAAGAATATCTTTTGTCAACAAAGTCAGAGAAGGTTCAACACGATTAGTACTTCTTATTAGGGTATTTTAAATATTTCGTTCACTAAGTGCATAGTATTCAATCTCTCTAAAATAAAGATTCATGCCAAATAAAACTTTTGAGAATTTTTTACTCTACTTTACAATATAAGTATCTGTTTATGTTTTCCACTGAAAAAAGCGATTGCAGTAGGGTTTCAAATGGAAAAAATATGGCTGAATTTTAAGAAAATTCTCTCCTTAAATGTAGACGTTTTCTCTATATAATCATAGAATTTAGATTGACCGTATGAAATACTTATCAAAACAAGATTAAATTAAGATACAAATGTGCAGTGTCATATTTCTTAACATTCATCTTACTGTATTTTTATACGAAACTTACCAGTATTTAAAATTTAAAAAAATTCCATGTGACATATAAAATGCCTCGTCATTTATTATCCTTCTTCTCCTTCTTTAGTTCCAGAAACCCATAGAAAAAGAACATAAAGCAGAATAATATCGGTTTGACACGGCCATAAAAATACCAAGATTTTCTTTCTCCCATTGTGTGCCCGGGCAGAAAAGGCAGAAACAGAAATAGGACAAAAGAAAAATCGAGTGCATAGGTGTATGGGGAAAC
>BGPR01002138.1:92588-107410 GCA_013235015.1 Araneus ventricosus
AAGAAGTTGAGATGCCCGAGAAAGTGCTATCCATATTTTACAGCGCTCACAATTCCTTCAAAATAGAGAAGGCTTGGTTGCTGGGTAGGGAATTTGGATTTTCAGGTCTTGCGTTTGCTGGTTTACGACGACGACCACCAGCTACCGCGTTAAAATGACAAAGATGGAAGAATGGACAAGAAGAATTGTACATCTACTGAAAAGTTCTCAAAGTTTATTTGGTTATAAGTTTACATTCTTTAAGTACAGATCTGTTTGTTTTGAAGTCTTAGTGATATTGTTTGGTTGATCTGGAAAACATTAAGCATTTTTTTGACTATAAAAAATATGACCCTTGTCTCCTGATGATGGGATTAAGACTCATGCTAACAGGAATTTTTGATGAAGAAAAACCTGTAAAAAGAAGTATTTGTTTAATTTACATAAAATATAGCGAGATAAAAAGTTTTTAAAAAAAAAAAATCCTCGAAGTAAAATGGGTAGTTAGTCTTTATAACTTGTTTTTTCCAGAGCTTAATCTATGAATGTCAAAATTTCTTACAAACTTTTTTTTTGCGTTGTTTGATTTGCTATTCAAAAATTTGATAACACAAACATCTAATGAAAGAATGTCATTTGTGTTTTATTTATATTTAATTGGAAACAACGTAGCATTCTGTAGCGATAGATTAATCTCTAATGTTAAATGTCAAAACTTAGCTTTAATTGAGCAAATGGTTTTTCCTAGAAATGATTAACCCCATTTGAATATTATTGTCCTTTCAATTCAAAGTAATACGTAACTGAACGAAGTACAGAACAAAGATGGAAGAATGGTGACAGAGAAGATGTATCACATGAAAAAAAGTTCCCCTAAAGTTTATTTTGGTTATAAGTTTGCATTCTTTTGGTCACAGATCTGCTTGTTTGAAGTCAGTTTCATATTGTTTGGTTTGACTGAAAAAACATTACACTTTTTTGGACTATAAAAATATGACCTCGGTCTCCTTGATGGATGGTGATTAATGACCATGTTTGGAAGGATTTTTTTAATTAAAGAAAAGTTTAAAAAGAATATTTTCTCTGTTTAATTTAATGAAATATATTTAGCGAGATAAAAAAGTTTTTTTCAAAAATATCCCGAAGTAAAATGGTGTAGTTAGTCTTTTAAATAACTTGTTTCCCAGCAGCTTTAATTATGAATGTCAAAATTTCACAAACTTTTTGCGTTGTTTGATTTTCTATTCAAAAATTTTATAACTCAAAATATCGTATGAAAGCATGCCATTTGTGTTTATTTAATTTAATTGCAGACAATGTGCACATTAGTTAGCGGGACAGATTGGAATCTCTAATGTTAATGTCAATTCAAAAATTTTATAACACAAAATATCGCATGAAAGCATGTCATTTGTTTTTATTTATATTTAATTGCAAACAATGTGCACATCTGTAAGCGGGACAGATTGGAATCTCTAATGTTAATGTCAAAACCTAGCTTTAATTATGAAAATGGTTTTTCCTAGAATAATTAACCTCATTTGAATATTATTGTCCTTTCAATCAAATTTTGATCAGTAAACGACTTGCATCGACCACTTATCATATAAATAGTAGAAATTTAGCTATGTCAATTATCTTCAAAATTTTTATCTTATTTATTATTTCTTAAACCAAAAACATTAGTTGTTACAGAATACCAAGAAATAAGTTAGAGAATAATAATAGTAAAAAATTGCTCAGGAAATATATTTGTTATTGTCCTATACTTCGATGCTTAAGCAAAATGAAAAGTTGCTGAATGTTTCCTTTTTTAAAAAAAAATAAAACTATGTACTGAACTGCTAAAATTTTTTTTAACAGAGTCTTTAAAAATAGGCGATTTAATGAGTTCTTTATGTTGTTACAGTGTAATTTTTTTTAAATTAAAAATATATATATCGTTTACGTTTTAGAACGAACATATTTCAGCTGATTATAACCCAAATTTACTAAAGTATTATTTGCGTGTGAGAATGGAATCAACGATTGTCATATTGATGTCTGAACAAATAAATTTAAATTTTGTATATTTTGAGAATATTTCACTTGTTTAGGAGTCTCTAAACATAAAAATTATTTTAAGGCCACACAATACATTGTAAATTGCATTGATTGCTTTATCCGTTTGCAATTTAAAATTTCAGCGAAAACAAGATCTTCATAAATAATAGAAAAGAAAACGACATATTTTTTCCTTTCCTAAAAGGTTATTCTTCTTACTTAAATTTTTCTTGTGTGAGGTCAAGAGACACAATTCGCAGATAATCATTTTTCGTTATGAGTGCAAAATAGAAATTTTATTGCTTTTCCTTATTATTTAGATGAATATTTTCTAAATTTATATAAACATTTATTGCTGATTTTCCTTTTTATAAAATCTCAACACATTTTCAAACATTAACTTTGCTTCAGAATTCCAGTATTTTACTCCTCATTTTAAAATTTGAGCAGAATGGGATCACAAATGGTTATATTTAGAGCCTCTTGTTCTTCAGGTGACAAGCATATGTCTTTCATACTTGAAAAAAATTAAATAAGTTTACATAAGCACAATGGATGAATATACCTCATTCCTTTTTATCTAACACATTTTCAAACAATTACTTTGCTTTAGAATTCCAGTATTTTACTTCTCATTTTAAAATTTCAGCAGAATCGGATCACAAATGTTTATATTTAGGGCTTCTTGTCCTTCAGGTGATAAGTATATGTCTTTCAGGTGTGAAAAAAATAAATAAGTTTACATAAAAAACAATGGATGAATATAAAAATGTTCTGTTTTATTTCATGAAGAATGCCATGCACAAGGATACAAATAATTCAAAATAGTGTAAAAATAAAATGAAAAATATTGAAAAAGGATTGATTAAATTACCTTAAAATAGATGACGTACAGTTACATATGTTGCATTTGAGACTGGATAACGCATAACTCATTTAGGAAAATTCATTCTTCTACCGTTTTTACATATAGACTCTAATATCCCAGAACAAAGATCTAATAACCCAGAGTGCTTGGAAAATGAATACATACATGAAAATGTTATAAATATATTTTGCTTCGGGTTTGTTTTAAATAACCTCGTAAATTACCAAATAAATTATGGCATTTTCTAGAAAACCAGATAAAGAAAAATGCTGTTTAGAGGTTCCAGAATATTTATGTCAGCTTATAACTTACATTGACTGATGTGCTCTCTTATCTTTCTTATTTTCCATACATCAAACGGATAACTGCGCCTCGCATCAGCGATTTGAATTCAGGTTGAAATTTTCAAGACTACCCAAAAACCAGAGATCATATGCATATAGAGATGGAAGAAATGTAAATGTATTGAAGTTAAGTAACCGTCAAAACTAAAGATATAGGAGCCCTCAAAAGAGTAAGAAAGAAGTAAAAAGTCAACCACAATTTTTCACTCTTTGAAAAAGAATAAATAGCTTTTCGTTAGAAAAAGAAATAAGGTACTCATTTATTATTCACAAAAAGTTGGTACTTACGGAAATAACTATGTAAGTTAGATTTTGTATTCAAAGACAGTTGGAGGTTCATTTGCAAAAGTTGTCTTCATAAAATTGAAAACGTTGCACAAATAGAAATACTTCGTTTTCTATCCCCTCCAGTTCTTTCAAGAAATTGGATGGATAAAAAGACTTTTTTAAATGTGATGCATGAATTGAGTTAATATAAAATTCAACAAACGTAACAGAAGCAAATTGGAACTCTCTAGCCACCTGAATCATTTGAATATTAAATTTTGTCATATGTCCTCGAGTTTCCATTCGCCATTTTATAGGGAATAGTCAAAATCTTTGAATATCCTCCACTTGCTACATTTGTGCATGTAAGTTTTGTCACAAAACATTTTCCTTGTTAAGGAATGATTTTTATTTAATTTATGGGATATTTTTGCGCAATGCGCTAATTAATATATTTTTGATTGTCGTTCTAAATTATAATTTTTTTAAAAAAGTTCAAAATAATATTCTATATATATGTAAAACCAAAATAAATTTGATAAATATTTTTTATGCGAATGTATTTTCTAATATGATGTAAGATATTAATGTAATTCCGAATTAGCAAGTCGCAACTCGAGTTCAACAGAAATAAGTAGAAATAATTTCGCTAACTTGCTTGCAATTAGATTACAGAAATTAATTTCTACCTCCTCTAGTTTAGGCCCTATTCTCAATTATTGCTTCCCGCAGAAAATAATAATTTGATGCACCTCCTTAGTTAAGTGTTACTTACTCATAATTGGGTAATATTTTGAATAGTTCTAATTTCATAAAGCATTTTGTACATCTGGGGACTTTAGGCCCCATGTGCCCTTTTTGAGTTTTTTATGCAGTCTTACCAGTTATTTACAATTTTCAATGAAAAAATATACTTGTTTGTAATGTAATAATAATTACATTACAATATTTTTTAAGATCCTGCTCGTCCGGCTGTGTGCACAATACCCGAAAGTCAATGAGGACTTTCAGTGTAAAAAGGTACCCAGGACCTGACATAGTACTTTATTTTTAAAAAAAATTAATTTACTGCGACAGACCTGATTATTGTCAAATATAGTTGTGTATCATAATAAATAAGCCATACATATATCTATACTTATAAAAGGCAATGTTTGTGTGCGTGCGTGTGTGTGTGTTTGTCTGCGATGTCCAGACGAATCTATCGCACTTACAGCCATGAAATTTGGTACACAGGTAGTCGCAATGGTGGCTGAATGCACCTCGAAGCCAAAATTTTAAATTATAATCTAGAAATTTTTTTATTTAATGTTTTGTGTTGTTTTGGTGGATTTTTCGCACTAATTTCTCAATAGAATGGTTTCGAATAATTGTACGACAAAAATAGATAGACCATCGGAAAGAACACGCGATTTCCGTTCTAATGAAGTTAGTTTTGAATTTCTATCGTAAATTACTGAATTTTGAGAATTTTTTAAAAATCAGTCAGTTTTGCCGTCTAAATGTTGGTTTTGATTTTAAATTTGCTGCATCCGACTTTCTAATAACACTATTATTTTCAATTTTTTTTATCTTATAACTAGAACGGTTCTGTCGGATTTAAAACAAGAATGGTTAAAATATCTTTTATCCTTTTTTTAAAATTAATTTTTTTCTGGGCCGTTGCGAGTTATTTTTCTCGATCGAGTTCCAAAAGCGGCACTTCTTCGGAACGTTGATGCCAATTTTGATTGGCGGAAGCGTAGGAAACGTAATGACCTTCACCTGAATGAATTACTTCGATTATTATTTTCGGATTTGATTTATATTTTGCTTGCTGTATAATAATCATTTTCACGTTCCAATTTTGTAATATTGTTTTGGATTAACGTACTCTGTACTGTAGCGTGAAAAAAAAAATAAGCAGGAAAATCAAAAAATGTGTATCTTTTGTTTTGATTTTGTTTTCAAAACTTTTTCATGTCATTGTGGGCGGTTCTTTTTTTTTTTTTCATTTTGTTAAAGTCCTGATTCCACGGGCAACGCCGTGCGCGTACTGCTAGTCTAAAATAATTCTTTTGAATATATGTAGCAAACAGCTATTAATCTTCTGTTAATGAAATTAAAGTATGCATTATTTTATATAAATATTTGCATATTAAATCTGTAGCTAAAACTTCTGATAAATTGCATTTCGCTTCAAGAGAAGCGCAACAAAAATATTAGAATACCCAATATAGTGCAGATTATTAGTTAAAACAAAAATAATCAGAATTTTAAATAAAGCTTCCGGAAGCAATTTTAGCTGTTATAAATATTCTCTTTAAATGTAAAGACAATTAAAATTTTTAATATTCATGAGTAAACACTTTTTGGTTCCGTTTTCTTACTAGTCAGAAAGAACTGTATTCTTAATTCTATCGACACAAAATAGTACCTGCACATAAGTTTGCGAAAAATATTCACAGTATCTGAATATAAATCAAGTTCTAGTTTTTCACATTCGAGAATATTTGCCATAGAATGCATTATTCATCACCGTACTTTTATAAAATATTCTTTAGAATGTTTTAAGGAAGGAAAGTACCAATCAAAGTGAATATGAAACTTTAAGTAAACACATCATATATTTAAGACTCAAAAGCTTATTTAGGTGAAATGAATTCAAAAATCATTTTCACACGTACGTTTAATATTTTGTTCATGTTTAACTCAGCATATTCCTGACAATCTTAAATTTTATTGAGTTCAATTTTTCTATATTTAGGCACAGTATTTTTAGCGATCTAAATCTATGTTAGTACCTTAACTGTTTGAAAGAAATATTTAGGAAATAAATGCTTATAAGTGTAAGTAAAACATTTATCCAAAGTAATGTGGTATGTAGACTGTGAAAATTTAATTCAGTTCAATTTTTGTTTAGATAAGTACAAAATTCGTCAAATATTTTATTTATTTTTAATTTTTTTTGTAAAATTCATATTAATTGTATTTCTTTACACAAAAATTTTAATAATTTATCTTGAATACACGCACTTCAAGGTGACAGCACGTTCTTCGTAAACTGTTATCAGCATTTGATGGGTCTCTTTCGCTGATTTTCCAAGTTTGAAACAGAACAGCATATTCGTTCGCTGATCTATTTTGAGTTTCGACCGCGCGAACAATACCTTCACTCTACAATGAGCCGTTTCCACACGATAAGTACACTCGCAGCGCCGTCGCTCGGGAACTGGTTCAAACCAGTCTTGTCCTGTTCGGAGCGGGATGCGATGGTTGAACACTCTATGACGTCTCTCACTATGACGTCATTCACCGAACTTTCTGGACAATACACGAAAATGACTTTTTATATAGATAGTTACAATGGCGGTTTTCCGCACAGGCGTTAGAGGTGCTCGCCTCGTGCCTCGAAAATCCAGAGGGCCTCAAAATCCATTCCACATACACAGTAGTGCAAACTGATGGTGAATTAGTAACATTCGGTAAGGGGAGGGGTCTCAAAACCTATTGGACGTAAATTGTAGTGCTATGCCGACGGCGAAGTTGCGACATTGGGTAAGGGTAGAGTGCCTCAAAACCTATTCTATGCGCATCGTAAGGCTAAGCTGAGGGCGAATTTGAGACATTGGGTAGAAAGAGGGGGCCTCAAAACCTCTTCTATGAACACCGTAAGGCTAAGCGGAGGGCGAATTTGAGACATTGGGTAGAGGGAGGGGTCCTCAAGTCAGTTTTGCGCCTGTGGCCTCATATTGACAAAATCCGCCACTGGATAGTTACACATAATAGATCACTATTATGAACTTACAATCAAGCCTTTTCGCTGAAATATGAAGAAAAGTTTCTAAAAAATGTTATTCACTCGTTTTCTCTATAATATTAAATAAGTCATATATGTTTGTTTACAGCTTAGTAAGTATGCTAACAGTTTTGGGGGCTTTATGAAATAAAATTCAACTCAATAATGTTGCTATAAAAGTTGTCCTGTTTCCTGGAGTCATTGTTTGAAGAATGTTTATGCCATGAAGACTTTTAAAACTGAAATATAAAATTTTTTTGTCAGAAGCTCGATCTTATCAGCTAATTAAGATTAATTAACTGCTGAAAATAACGCTCTTGCAAAATTGATCAATTAAAATGTCTGTATTAAAGATAATTGCTGCTTTCAATATTACTGTTTGGCGCTGAGTAACTCTAAAGAAAACAAAGTTCCTAATTTAGCAAGAAAGGATTAGAAACAATGTTTCGAAAACTTTATTTCGAAGTTCGGAAAAATTAAATTAAGTGCTCAAGGCGAAATGTAAACTAAAGTGTATTTCAAATATCTTCTTTAATTTAAATGATGTTTCGAAATTGTATTTATAAAAAGAGCAAATGTTGCAAAAAAAAACAACTTGAATTTAGTAGAATGTATGGCAGAGAAAAATGTCTAGTTGTCTTACAGCCACTTTTCATTAATCTTTTATTATCTAAAATGTAAATTACTCAGAACATATTTATATTTTGGAAGTAATTGGGTTTAATTAATGACATGTTTTTTTTTTATCAAATTTGTAACAAAGCAGATAGTGCACATTTTGAATAAATAAATCAAATATTATCTCTGGAAACTAAAAAGTAATTAATATTAATTGTAAAAAGATATCAATGAACTGTAATAATTAATGCAGAGCATAACAATAATTTTCTATTAATAAATGTTAAGTTTTCTCTGCTTTCACAGCACTTTAAATAATTAAAATATTTTACATTATAGCATTTGACGTAATTTCAAAAATTAGAATGACTTTATTAGTTAACGAGAGAAATATTTCCAAATTAAGAACTTTTTTTCCCTCGAAGCTTTTCATATACATTTAGGTAATTCAATAAATGTGTAATGTTAAAAATAATAATATATAACACTTTGAATGTGACAATAATGCATTCAGAACAAATTCATTTCCGTTTATTTATTTCGTTTTATTCCCGATGGTTTTATAAAATTCCCATTTCAATTTACAAACGCCGAAATAATATAAATAATGACCTGCTTTTCATATTGTGAAGTAGATTTATAATTGTGTTATATAAAGGCAGAATAAAAGTTTTAAACATAACAAGGGATTTAAGGAAAATGATTTTCATAGAATCATTATTATGTCCTTAACAAAATCAAATGATTCCGTCGAAATTATTAAGTTGAAAATGTAATGAAATTAAGTTATTCTGTACTGAAGTATTTAAACTGTTTCGTCATTTTCAGTAATAGAGGGATATTCATAATTATTTCGAATAAAATTCAGCTTAAGTAGAAAAATTTGCAGAAAACATCTTGACTAAAATTATTCCATGCATTCCACTTAATTCATCAAGTCTAATTATCATTTCCATTCGCCCATTTATATTATTACTAGCTGCCTTCAGCGACCAGCTTTTCTCCCGTAATATTAATAGCCTGTGACAATGCTTCTAACTTGGCGAAATAAATTAGGGAAATGGCTGTAGCAATTTCTGAGGGATTCCAATGTTTTATTTTGCGATATATCTCGAAAATGGAGGGTGGTGAGCAGCAGGCAACATTTACGACATATCTAGATGTCATATGTTTTCATAAGAAATAAAAATTGCTGAAATGAATTTAAGTGGTTGGGGCTCGGGGACTGTCTGTAGGGTTTTCTCCCTTAGAGAATGTACAGTGGAGAAGTATTTTTTCGATTTCTATTGAATATACAGTGTGGTGGGGAGCAGGCGACCCTTGATGATATATCTAGACATCATAAGCTTTCATATAAATAAAAATTGTCGAAATCGATCCAGTGGTTAGAGATGGAGGACAGGAACTTTTGTTCTACCAATTATTTTAAATATATAGATTGTGATGCATATTTTTGTCAATTCATGCTCTATTGTAAGTGTTTATGCATGTTGATTCTTCGTGTGATTATTATTATCAACCGCATGATTTGCAGATGGCTTGCTGTATTGTAGTTGTTCGTGTTTCCCTTGTCAGCATGATGTTGGTCTGGGAGTCTTCTTAGACTCCAGATCAACAAAATACAGGCAAAATCTTCAACAGCGAATTGGAGTGTTATGGAAACGGATGACTGATGTGCGTTTAAATTTAGCAATTCTATGAACAGTGTGTTAATTGAAAACAGAATATTCAGTGTAGATGAGTTAGTGGAAAATGGAATATCAGAAACTGCAACATAATAATTTTTTTAAAAGTTTGACTGATGCAAACGAATACAGTTAGTTCTTATATGCAATCAGACATGAAGAGAAGAATTTAAAAAAAATACTCTTGATACAGTTTCTATAGATGATAATTTGCAGTTTTATAGTCAGAAGGTAATCATGGATTTTACTTCATAGAGATTTTCAAGAATATTTTATAGATGTAATCAACATTGTATTCAAATTCGTACCAAATATAATTCCCTTCAAAATTCGCTATGACAAATGATGACCTAGTTTTATTTCTTCCAATTAAAAGATTTTATTACTGTTTATTAATATCTATAACTAATATTACGCTACGTTAGCTCCAACTCGAGTCTTAATTTCTTAATATGTCGAGGCCATTCTATCAGATATGCAAATTAACTCCCTCTGTTCTAAAATTACTAGAATATAAACATTATTTATAAGAAAGCTCTAGTGTTTGAAATTATAGTTTTTTTAGAAAATGACGAACGAACATGAATTTTCAACAAGTGTCCATTTGTTTTATGTTTTAAGATAAAGCATATTATTCAGTGTCATATCCTTTAATTGAGCTCAACAGCAAATAACGAAAGGAATAAATAGTAAAAATGTTTTTAATGATTTCAATAATGAACTGAAAAGTATAAATATTTTTAATGAAAAATATGGAGGTCAAAACAAGATAGTAAAACCGTTCGAGTCTGATAGAAATTCTCAAAGATAATTGGGATTTTAGTCACATTTATATTACATTTTACATTTTTAACCTTTAGCCTACGGGGACTTAAACCAGAAGAACTGCGTAGAATTGGGGGAGTGAAATTCTCACTTGTGTCTGGTACAGCAGTTGTACCAACCCACATTCAAAGGTAAAAAGGTAAAAATGTATTTATTTCCTATACTGCGATATTGATTGTGTCTTAATATTCTTATTTTATTGTTTTTATAATTTCGTTTTGAACTCTGTATTTTTAGTAAAAAGATACTATTTATTTTTAGTACACTGTGAAAAAGCGTACTTAAATCCCTCCGAGCGGCGCAAACGTCTTTTTACGTTTTCCATGTTAAGTTCAAAAGCAGATAGCTCGTATTTGTATGTATATTTTTTTAAACTATCATGGATAAAGTATTCTTAAGATTTCAGAGATATAACTAAATACAAAAAAGATTGATACATTTACTTTAAAAGCTAAGTTTTCTAACCTGACAGCTAAAACTTCAAAATAATTGGGCGCTCAGAGGGTTAAGAACTTTTTATTAATTGTATTCTTTTATGTAGTTCATAATTTATTATTATATATGTTATGGAATCTTGAAATAAATTTTTTCTCAACTTTACTACCAGGTATATGTACCTCTCATATGGAATCGGAATTTAATCGAAAGTAAAATATTAACTAATTCTTAAGTTCTGTAGATATATTGTATAATTTGTACACAGAACTTTATAACTCAAGTTTATCAGGAAGTATGTGAACAATCGATCGCAAAATTCCATCGTTACTAACATGAAAGATATTGTGAAGATATATCTTGAAAGAAATGTGTAAAAATGGCATTTTGTAAATTAGCAGATCGTTGCGAATATGAATTATAATACGATTCAATGTAACTTTTGTCCGCATTATTGATAAGGGACATTTTTAACAGGTTTATAAAAAAAACATTTTATTTCAAAATAACAGAATTGTAGAGTACAGCTCTATCTGTACAGTAGAGTTCTAATAAGTCTAAACTAATAATTCCTCTATGCTTTAAACAAAATTACTTTAACGTTTAGCTATAAGTTGTATCGAGAGACTTAAGGCATATCATTATTTCCTCCATACTTGGATTCTTTTTTACTATATTTCTTCAATCATTTTAACAAGAATAATTTAATTTTGAACTAATGAATAGTAAAATAGAGGATATGTATTATATTACATTATTTTCTTTACCAGAGAGTGAAAACCGAATTCTACGTTTAAATAAAGATTTCTGCTTCGTTTGCCAATTAGTCAAAAGTATCAGAATCTGTAATTGAAATTTCCTAACATGATAGACGTTCAGTAAAAACTAATTTGATATTCAGACTGCATATCTTGAATGAATATAAAATCTGAACTTTCGAACGTCCATCATGTGCAGACTGTCCATCAATTCAAATGGAATCGGTGAAGTTCTTCGAATGCAAAACTTTTGAAAAGCAGTTACAGTCACGGTTATGGATGATGTTTCAGTTTGGGCAAGTTGGTATACACGGAATTTCACTCCGGAAAAAGACCATAAATCTTGACGCGTAGCAGGAAACCTACGAAGAAAAAGGAGGACAACGTATTTATCAAAATCTTAATCTCTGAGACGTTTAAATTGAAATCCACGAGTCGTTTTTCTGTGTGCCGGGGATCGATTTGTCGTTATTCTTGACATCGGTCTTTATTTTTTATCTGTTGAAAAGAAATTCTCAAGAATTCCAGCATCGTAGTAGGTTTCGAATAAAGGATCAATATAATAACTCAAAATGTAAAGAATCACTTTAAGTACCACTGCAATTTCTTCTGGCTGCCATAGTAATGATACTATCCAAATATCAAATATTTTTTATGTTTAAAATATTTAGATATTAAAAAGCAAAGACTTGAATAAATTAACTGAACAGTTTTCAATACTTCCATTTCACTGCTTTTGAGTTTCTATTAAGTGGTGAAAATGGAATTTTAAAAATCACCAATATTAGATTTTGTTACTTTGAACAAAAAAATATTCCTGAATCTAAAAGTTATTTTAATAATAATTTGTGGTAATTTATGAAGAGGGAAATTTTCTGTAAAATAATTTCAGGCCTTAAAGGGTTTTCTAAATCTATAATTTGCTTTTAACCCGGGAGGACGTGCGCTCCGAGGAGTAACGCGATGACGTGCAAGGGGGGGTGTGCGACACCCCAATTCGTTATTTCTCTATTTAAGAAAAACTAGCAATTTTTTTCTGCTATATCTGTTCCAAATGATTCATGCAAACAGTTCCATTTATACAAAAACAATTTTTTCGATTAAAAATTTAATAAATATTACATTATATTATTCAGCGCATTGCGAATACATAAAAAAAGTATATATCTTACCCACATATTTTCAAAAAAAATTTCTATCGTAAGGAATCATCAATATCATAATCTTTATACAATCTGATAGAAAAATACTTCTAATTTACTTAGGTACACAAGAAACCACTTTCTTTTATTTAGAAATCGAAATAAGAATTCTGATGTTTTTTATCTTTAGATCCAATAAATTTAGGACGTAATACACTTTGATTTCTCAGAATAGTTTGTACAGTTTTAAGTTTTTCCGCCAATAGTTTTTCGTGAAACAGGATAAGACATGTACCAGATGACTAGTTACATTACGTCCAGAATAATATAACTTTTGCATCAATCTCTTGACATTTTCTCTTAAAATATTATCCAGTTTAAAGTCATTCACACTTGTTTTATAATTTTATCCCGACGTTTTCATGAAACATCTACGGCTCGGACCCGAACTCCGCCTTTCTTATGTTTTTTACTTTTTTCGTGTGGGCTATAAAACGCCGGCAGTCGCATTTGATCAGTGGAAGGAGATTTCTGGGTTGACATTCCAGATAGTTTCTTCAACATACTGATGTTAAGGTCCTTGTTGTGACGTATTTTAGGGATGGAGTGAAAATATCTCTTTGCTTATACCACCATCCAATGTTAGGAAATCGGAGCAATTATATTTGCTTGCATGAGCTAATATTTCTCATTAACCGTTTCGTAGTCTGTAAAGTTCATGTTTAGAAGAATATCTTACGTCAAAAAAAGCGAGAGAATGTTCAACACCATTAGTTCTTATTAGGGTATTTTAAATATTTCGGTCACTAAGTGCATAGTATTCAATCTCTCTAAAATAAAGATTCATGCCAAATAAAACTTTTGAGAATTTTTTACTTTACTTTACAATATAAGGATATCTTTATGTTTTCCAATGGAAAAACGATTGCAGTAGGGTTTTAAATGGAAAAAAAATGGTTGCATTTTAAGAAAATTCTCTCCTTAAATTTTGAATTTTTTTCTCTATATAATCATAGAATTTAAATTGACCATATGAAATAGTCATCTCAGAACAAGATTAAATTAAAATACAAATGTGCAGTGTCATATTTTTTAACATTCATTTTACTGTATTTTTATATGAAACTTACCAGTATTTGAAATAAAAAAAATTCCGTGTGACATATAAAAGGCCTCGTCATTTATTATCCTTCTTCTCCGACTTTAGTTCTAGAAACCCATAGAAAAAGAACATAAAGCAGAATAATATCGGTTTGACACGACCATAAAAATACCAAGATTTTCTTTCTCCCATTGTGTGCCCGGGTAGAAAAGGCAGAAACAGAAATAGGACAAAAGAAAAATCGAGTCCATAGGTGTAAGGGGAAACAAGAAAAATAGTTGGAGATGCCCGGAGAAAGTGCTATCCATATTTTATAGCAGCTCTCACAATTCTCAAAAATAAAAAAGAAGGCGGTTGCTGGAGGAGAGTTTGGATTTTCAGGCCTTCTTTGCGGTTTGGCTTATTGGCTTATTAATAATCTTTATACAATCTGACATAAAAATACTTCTAATTTCCTTAGGTGCACAGGAAACCATTTTCTTTTATTTAGAAATCCAAATAAGAATTCTGATGTATTTTATCTTTAGATACAATAAATTTAGGACGTAAAACACTTTTATTTTTCAGAATAGTTTGTACAGTTTTAAGATTTACCTCCAATAGTTTTTTTTTGTGAAAGCGGATAAGACATGTACCAGATGACTAGTTACATTACGTCCAGAATAATATAACTTTTCCATCAATCTCTTCACATTTTCTCTTACAATATTATCTAGTTTAAAGTCATCCACCCGCAAAATTCTAAATTTTAAAAACATCGAATGTTCTTGAATCCACTTGTTTCCACACTAAAGCTTAAATAGCGAGACAACACTACTTTCCTGTGCCTAGTACGATCACTCAATTGAACAAAGAAACCTGGCGCGAGGACGCGCATGGGGTGTTTCATACCCCTTAAGGTGAATTCCAATAAAAGAAATAAAAGAATTTTTCTTGAACCATGCTCCATCTGTTGAATATGACCTTAAAGGCAGCTGG
>BGPR01002138.1:107420-118504 GCA_013235015.1 Araneus ventricosus
ATGGATTTGACTCATTTCAACCAATGCCTAATACGATCGCTCAATTGAACAAAGAAACCTGGCGCGAGGACGCGCATGGGGTATTTCACATCCCTTAAGGTGAATTCCAATAAAAAAATAAAAGAATTTTTCTTGAACCATGCTCCGTCTGTTAAATGTGACCTTAAAGGCAGCTGGCATGGATTTCACTCATTTCAACCAGTGGTGCTCAAAGCATGGGCCACGACCTCTTGCGGAGGTCGTGAAAAAAATTTTGTGGGCCGCTAAATTCGAAGAAATTTATTTGAAAAAAAAATATTTAATGCTTTTCTTCAAAAACCATGGTTGCGACCCCTCTGGGGTTCGCGACAAAATTTTACACAAAGTGAGAGGCTCGGAAATGAAAAATATTTGCGCACCACAGATTTCAACTAAAGAGAGGTCAGTATGTTCGCATTTTACGTGGCGTGGGGTGTTAGACACCCCCTTGAGCATCCTCGCGGTTTAAGCCGACGATAATAATTATAGGAAATTTTCATAACTTTTTCGATTTCAAATGTAATTATAAATTGAATGAGCCTTATTATTCATAAGGGAAAAATGGTATGTACAATGGTATGTAAACAATTTTTATTTTTAAGTAAGTTCTATAAAAATTTAAACTTTATGGAAATGAGTTATTTTATTTCTTGCGACTTTCCACGATGATGAACTCTTCATTCAAATGTTCGTGGCTTATTAGTAAGTACATAACCTCTTACAATTTTCTTTTCGCTTTGTAACCTGTCACTTGTATATATCTAGGTACCTTCCATCCATCCGGATGCCTGGTTAGTATTTGCATTTTAAGTTTATTTTTGCTGTAAACAATGTGTTTTTTACTCTTTAAATGAATTATTTTCATACCCTTGTGACAATGACATTTTGTCTCGCCCTCCTGCCGGTGGATGGCGCTGCAAGGACCTTTGACTTTCCGGAGAAGACTGAGTGACTTGAGACATCGTGCGAGAAGGTGCCTTTTTTAGCCTTCTCACAGGGACGGACAAAACTCGACATGCGTAGAGAGTTGAATATTGTAACTTAAATGTAATGTAAGCTTAGTTAATCTAGAATAATTCTATGTAGTTGATGTGTGAACAATAAATTTACTTTAATTCAACTATGGGCCAACTTTATTTTAACCGCCGATTTCACTTCCTGTGAGCTAGCCGGATGATGGCGGCTAAACCCTCTAATTCTATTCAAGATTATATAACCGACGGTAAAGAAAAGTACATTATACAATGCAATTCAAGACGTGAATGTATTTTACTGAAAATATTTTTTCTAACTGTTAAACGTTCTTTACTTCCGAAAATGTTACAAATTATGTAAAGACAGAACAGAGGCAAAATGGCTTTCAAAAGTTTTTAAATCAATCATGGAACATGAGAAAAAGTTATATTTAAACTTATTTTGACAAAAAGTTTTTATATACATTTATTTCATTATCTAATATTCTTTTCTTCACGCTTAACCCTCTGACTGCGTAGTTTTTTTGAAATTACTATTTAGATGCAACGCTTGCAAATGTGTTAAAATGACCTTGAGCCAAACGATTTGTTATTTATATGCAAATCTTTATTAGTATAATATGATCCAAAGCTATAAAAGTATTAAGTGAACACATTAGCCTGTGAAAATCGCAAGACGCAGCAGAAAATAAACTTGCTCCCAACCCGCGGAAATCGCGGGATACGCAGTCAGAGGGTTTTAACTAGCATAAACTCAAATTATTAAACACTGTAATTTTATTCCGTATACTTTAACAACAAATAAGTGGCTCTGTCGTGAACTAATCACAATCCATCACAACTTTATACATCCTCTTTTCACCTACAACAAAAACAAACTTCAGAGATTTGATCGACAAGAGCACAAAACGCCTTTCTACACCAAACAGAACAAGTCTTTGGAAACTCAACCACGTTGAATAACCATTCTTTGGGTTCTGGAGCGCACAAGCTATTCAATTTTCCATTCTTTCCGGCGCGGTGTCATTCTCGGCTCCCGTTACGGCACAATGGATGGGAGAACAATAAGCAAATAATTAGTCGGTGACGCCCTTCAAAGTATGTCGTGGACGCCTGGGTCACAACTTCAAAAGCAGGAGAACAAATGGAGGCTAAAAGGGTAGGTGGAGTTTCCTAACGATTTTATATTAATCATACAAACTTGTGGGCTAAGTTTTAACGATGTCAAAGACGAAATTTTAGAAAATGTCTTTACAAGAGGCTAGTAGGTTCTTTAGATTGCTTGTTAAAACGACGCTTATTAAATGTCTCCCTTGTATGCAGTCTTAAATTGCTAATAAAAAATTTTACTATTACCTCCGTTGTTATATTCAACTTTTGATATTATATGGATTGAATTTGAAATCTGAAACGTAAGAAATTATTTTGAAGTAATATCAGCTGAAAAAATTTCAGAAAACGTGTGTATTATTATTTATAGTGGAAGAAGATATACTTCAAATGCAAAGTGTTTTAGGAAACCACTAAATATGTCATTGCTTATATTCAAATATGAATTTTATCTCTTTTGAAGGCTTGTTAATAAATTATTAAATGTGATTGCAAGCAACGAGATTTAATAAGTATGCAATCTTATTTGCTTTTATAGTTGTTATGAGAACTTAGATTATTTATATTACATTTTAATTTCTGATATTATGCAGTAACTTCTAATATATAATTGGAATTTGAAATATGAAATGAATAATAAGTAAGAAATAATTTTAAAATATTATATGCTGAAGAAATTTCAGGAAACATGCAGTGGATTTTATATAGCGGAATAAGATATACCGCAAATGTGCAACCGTCTGAATATGGAAGCTGAACAGCAATTTGAATTAAAACCAGTGCCTTTTCAACTGTTCTTTTTCACACTGTGTATGTCAGTATTTCGATAATTTGTAATAATATATATTTTTATGATATTGTGTCATCAAAACAAATTAAAACAATTCCCAGTATCTATATGTTGTTTTTATTGATACACAAGTCAATGAAATATAAATAAATTAATATTAAGTGATTATTTTCTTATGATCTTTGTGTTGTATGTAATCATAAAAAAATTTACTGCTCCTATTCAAGTATAAATTTTCTCTCTATCTTCGTTATTTACTTATTTTTATTCACAATTGATTCGGCATAAAAGCGGGAAAAAATTCTGGTCCTAAAACTGGTGTTTTCTATACCATATATTAGACATTAGCTAGAAATAACTGACCTTACCGAAATACGACATATAAACCAGATAAAGGTAAGAGTTGAAAAAATAGCATATAATTTCTTCTATTTTCTTTTTTTAAAAATATTTCCACCCTTATATCCATCTTTGAATTTTGTTTTTTATTATTTAATTATTTATTTATTATAAATATTTAATTATTTATTTATTATAAATAGTTAAATATTTATTTATTATAAATATTTAATTATTTAATTATTTAATAGATAATGTTTTATTATTTTTAATTTTAATTCTGGGTGCAAATATTTTAAACATATTATTTATAATTACTTTAATCATTTAAAAATTTAAAAAAATCATTTACAAAGTATTTTTGTGTTGTTTATAGAAACGTGAATTTTTAATACATAAAAGGATTAATCTAAATGTAAGTGTTCACATGGTATTTGTGCAATCCCTTGCTTGATAAAAATAAAGAAATGAATAAAGCAGTTTGAGAATTTCTGAATGCACTTGATATGCATCTAGGATTCAATTTAAATTCAAAAACATTATCAAGTTAGTTTAGTCATACTATTCTTGCACACACGCATATATATAAATAAATTTAAGAAGCCTTGGAAATTTACTGGGTAAATATCTATCGCTTGGAAATAGTAAATTGAATAAAGTTGTTTACACAACAGTCGAATGGAATAATCTCTTGAAAAATATTTTTCAACTGCACTTGATTCCAACAGACATTTCAATTGTATTTGCAGTCCATAACATTTGAATATTTCCACATTTACTATTCTTTGCCTAGAAAGCACCACGAGAAATGTCTGTATAGATATGGTTTCTTAACAGATCGTTTACAGAAGTTTTAAAAGGAAATTCTTCTCGAAAAGGACTGCTCTTCAAGTCATTTGTCGAATAAATTCTCTGACTTTTCAGAGTGCGAATCATTTTCTTTACGCTAAATCCGACGAATGAGATTTGATTATATATCATGCGCGAAAGACTTTTGACCAAATTGATAACAAGTAATATAAAAAAAAAATTGAAGTCGATTCCTACTTAGGTCAACAAAGAAAAATTGAAAAAGAAAAAAGAAAAATTGAAAAAACTGTATTAACATCAAGTGTCACCCACTACAAGTTTTAAAAAATGTATTTGAACTTGAGTGGATGAATAAAAAGTATTTTATTAACGATTGAAAATTTGAACAATATATATAAATAAATATATATAGGGAGAGTGTGAACTAATAGTAGGAATTGAAAAAGATGATACAACAAAACAAAAACTAGTTTGTGCCCAGGGATATGTTTGCAGATCTCTAGCATTTAGGCAGTATAGGGTTCTGTTTATTTCAGGTTTAGGTTTGGAGGTTTGAAGTTGATTTGGTATTGACATGTTTTTAAACTGTCACAATTGCCAGATTATTCATGTTCGTTTTCTTCTGGAAGGGGATACACCCTTGAGTGAAAGCAAGATTTTGTTTGGAAACTTTGCCACAGCAAGAAACTCTACAAACATACGTGGTATTTTCGAAAATGAGCAGAAATCAAAATGCAGATTTTGCATAACTTGTAGCAACTTAGTAAAGCTGTTTTCAGTATCGATTCCATTAATAGATTTTATTCCCTTTAACCTGTAGTTCGACGGGGATAAATAATAAACTTTCAGTTGCTACTCTTTATTTAATCATTGACAAAAGTGCATGCTATTTTTAGTTAATTCTCGGTTTCGTATAATTTTAATCATTGTAAGGATTTCTCGTTAAGGAAACACCAGCCATTCATACAGATAATTTTCCGAAAACGCGAATTCTTTTCTTGAAGATGAATTTTGTTCGCTTTTTTAATTATTTCAGTATTTCATACTTTTTCAATACCATTTCAAATGCCTTCATAAGATTTTATTATCCTTTGAAAAGACACAAGTTGAATTTATTTGTTTAAATTGCTTAAATTTTTTCTATTTTGTCAACTTGTTTTAAATGCAAATATCTGCTAAAATAAATACTTTTCAACCTCTTGGTATATTTCTCCCATGAGAGGCGTTGTTATGAAATACGTGAGTACCAGATATACCGTAGCATTATTTTTTTCACAAATTAGAAATTTTATTTATGCAGTAGTGCATAAACTAAAAATAATTTACTTATATATTTGTTATTTGTGGTTGAAGGAGTTTATCTCCTCTCTAATTTCTCAGATACAAGTTTTAAGCACTTATTTCATGATATATAAGCTGTTCAGTTTCCACAAGAAAAAAGTCCCCAGAGGCCACCACCTCCTTGATACTCAGTTTGGACTGATAGCGGATGTCTATGCAGCCCCGTTTTCACCCCCTTCTTGGAATTCTACAACCCTCTTCCTGTTACCCCTCGCTTTTGCTAGTTCGAACTCTGACTGTTGTGACGCCCACGCCAGACATTCTGACTCTTTTGTTCGCCCTGAGCGAGCTTTTATTTCGTTATCTAAAAAATCTATTCTAATCATGAATCGAAAAAATATGTCTTGTTAAACCATGCTAAATCTTCGAAGAAATGTGTCATTCTATTAATGTAACAAAATGACGATTAAAAGATGAGAAAACCAACAAGTGGAATTCTTTGGCTTGCATCCATATTGGATTACTAATTTGATTATTTCAGAGTGAGTTTTGCTATCCAATCTACAATCGGGTGAGTACGATTTTTAATCAAACAATCTATTCTTTATAATATTCTACATAAGCTATGGAATATGTTTCCTTGGTTCTTTCCAACACCCTTTCAAATTGGGTTAGAGACTTTTCGAACATTCTACGTACCTCTCATTCCTTAATATTTCGAGCATAAATGACATTAAATCTACCAGCTATTGGATAAAAAGGCAAAAAAAGTTTAAAAATTTAATTAAATATTTTAATATATATTCGTTATCATCAATACCGAAACCATTCTTATGTTCTTTGTTAAACAAAGCAAACAGAGAATTTCTGCATACATATGAACTTAAATTATTACTGTTTCTTATTCTAGTGCGATATTGTGTTGTTTAACACTTTAATCCCGAGGCGACTTTTTTTCTTCTAGCCCTTTTAAAACCGGACCTGTTTAGGATGATACGACATGAATTGGACTCTCCCGACCCAAGTGGTAATTTACCAAACCCCTGCTATAATCTTCTCTTAAGTCCCACGGAACTGGGCTGTAGTTGGCAAAAAAAACTGGATACCCTACAGGCTTATCTCCTAAGCGATCTCAGAACCTCACTTCTCCTGAAAAGGAGGCAACCGCCTCAGACCGGCCTTCGTCGCTGTTAAGGGGCTCGGTGTGAGAGGGTTAAGCATTAGGATAACCAACTCTACAGTTTAATCAGGTTGAATGTTACAGAACCCACCTTCCATTTTCGATCGAAATCGAAAAAGCACTTCTCCACCATACATTCTCGCAATGTTTTTTTCGATTTAGTTGGAAAATGGGGGGTGGTGGGGGGCAGGAGACCTTTGAGGACATATCTAGACGTCATAATATTTCAAATGAAGAAAAAATTGTTCGAAATCCGTCGGGTGTTAGGGGCTGGGGAATATCTACAAGGTTTAATAGTTTGGCAGAAACCTTCACCAAGTCCGCCAGACTCAACCTATTGCGACTTTTTTTTCATTTGAAAGCTTATGACGTCTATATATGTTATAAAAGGTCGCCTGCCCCCCCCCCCCATTTTCGAACGAAATCGAAAAACCACTTATCCTCTGTACATTGTCTATGGGTAAACTTTGTAGGAATCTCCCAGCTCCAACCACCCGACGGATTTCAACAATTTTTTTTCATTTGAAAGCTTATGATGTCTAGCTATGTCATCAAGGGTCGACTGCCCCCATTCCCCATTATGGAACAAATCGAAGAAACTATTTCTCCACCATACAATCTCCATGTGTCTTTTTTATTTCGTTCGAAAATGGGGGGTGGGGGACAGTCGATCCTTTATGACATATCTAGTCATCATAAGCTTTTATATGAAGTAAAAATTATCGAAATCCGCATAATGGCTGGGGCTGGCGAAATGTCTGAAGGTTTTGCCACTTTTTTTAAAATATATTGATCCCAACAGTTCCATCACAATGACGTGTCAAAAATATTGTAAAATACGTATTGTAGGTGATGGAAACTGTTTATTTAGGCTGATAGCATTTTGCATTTATGGATCTGAAGCATCATGACGAAATTTGTGAAGAAGTTATACAAAACATTACAACTAGATAACCCGCTCAAGGGCTCGCTCGTATGAGCGAGTACGGAAATTGACGATCCCGAGGTACCTGAGCTACCCAGTGCTAGGGGGTATATCCTGGCATCGGAGTTAAGTGAGTCTTCTACCTTTGGTGGTCCAGTCTTTGACCACAGAAGCTGCTCCTTTTCCTCCATCCATGTGTGATCCAGACTCATGGACCTGATATACCTCTGCTCATCTTCCGATATCATCAACAACAAGAACACAACTAGATGGGGTTTATTGAAAGATTTTACAATTTTAAGGGAATCTGTTGTCTACAAAGAATATGGAATCTACTATGGTTGTTTGGTCTTTTCCACTGATCTTCATGCAGTATTTAAAATTTTAAAATTAGTGGTTGAGAACCTTGAACCATCGAGGTGGCAGGGACAGTGTTGAACAAAGTGGTTGCTGGCCACTCGGGGGTGGCGAGAGCGGCTAGCTTGAATAATTTCAATGTTTTTGCGAGTTTGGCACCATTGAAACATTTGAATCATTATAGTAAGGTTCAGACATTTAATTGTAATTTTGTTAACATTGATAAAAGTAGACATTCAATTTTAATTTTGTTAACAGTAATAAAACCTGTGATTTGTGTAAATAATTATTATCTGATTATTATTTAATTATTATTTTTCTTTACATTATCTTGTTTTATTTTATTTATTTTTGACGCGAGGTCTACTGTTCACAGAACTATATGTTTCATTAACAAAAATTTTGAGCAAGTGTAATGAGGAAACAAAATTTCTTTAGAAAATCGCGTTTATTTCTCATAAGCGGTATATATTTCAAGGATACAAACGTTCCCTTTTTGTTTTGGACACTCCAAGAGACATTTCTTAGCATTTGAATAAATAATGTTTTACTTCGTTTCGTTGGATTGTGCATTTCATAAAAAAATGTTAGCCTATTCTAGCTTTTTCAAAATAAAAGTTTTGAGTAGATTTCCTTGTTTAGGTGCCCTTAAAGAAACAGAACTTTGCTTTCAGAGTCTACTTTGCGTTTGGCCATTAATATTCGGCGTTCATGTCTGGCAGAAAAACAATGGCGCTGTATTTTTTCTTTTTACTTCCCATTCAAGAGAGGTTTTCTTTCTGAAATAAAAGAGATCATTCTTAATATTGCTTTGAAAAATGAGTCAGAATTTTTCCCTGGATTTTGTTTTATTTTAAATACAAATGGACTAGCAGTATTATGTCAAAAGAACGGGTTTTTTTTTATTTTCTCTTCTTCTGTTACTAAAAACTTTGAAAAAAAATATCAGAAAACTTAAACCTTATTTTGTCATTTGATTAATAAGGAAAACAGTTCTCAAATTTGCATACATAAAAAGGGTATAATTGCTACGAACTTTGCAACATTTATTATTTTTAAAATTTTAATACTGATTTTATCAATATTAATTTGCTTTTTAAGGACTTTCAGCTTTTATTTTCTGAGGATTTTAATAAAAATTCTAATTTCTGGAACAATGAATTGGGACAAGTTTCCTTTTGAGATACATATGAATACGCATCTAAATTTATATTCTAGTATTTTTATTATATTACTGTTAAAAATTTGCAATGCAATAGGTAATAAACTTCATTAATCTCTAAGTTAGAGTATAAAATAAACGTATACCAAAGTATAATTTCATTATATGATTTTGAAGTTATTATAGTTATATTTAATTTACATTTATATGTTTCAATTTCAATATTTCCCTGCATGCTATTTCAACAATTTAAACTCTGCTTATAGATAATATATAAATTATAAATTTGATATTAAAAATTTGTTGCTGTGAAACAGAATATGAATTCAGAGTTTCTACTTGATTATTTAGCTTATAAATGCATCATAAAAAGAGCTGTTAGTTTATTTGTTTCTCTAAATCATTTGATTAATGGCAGTTCATAAGCAAAAATATTTTAAATATCAGAATGACTTCCAAATAGACATATTTTAAAATCCATTATCGGTTTGACAGTGCTGTCTATAATTTTAATTAAGAAATTTTCTTTCTCTCCATTTTTGAATAACGTAAAGAAAACCTTTAATCATAGAAACTTCAGATATGCCATATATTAAAGAGAAAATATTACTCGACTTCTGCGTATATAATTCATTTATAATGCCAGTAAGTGTTGCCTCTTTGTTAATACCGTTGGATTTGAAATGAAAATTATTATTCTTTTCGAGATATTAAACTACATTGTAGCTCAGATTTAAACATACATTAGATAATATTTTTAAAACTAAGATAGTTGATTATGTACATGAAATTAAAATTAATATATAAGCTATGCTTCTTTTCTTTTATTTAAGTAACCAAGTAATTTAAACTAATTACGCGTTTTCATCAAGTAATTATTTGTATTTTGTTTATTACATATTTCTAGACAACAAAAACGAAAAATCATCGGTAAACACTGCGTAACACAACATGGTAACAAAATGATTTAAATAAAATAAATTAATTAATTAAAAAGCAGAAATACGTCCGCGCGTTTCTTTATTAGACATTTTTTTTGTAAAATACATAGTAAAATATGAAGAAATTTGATTCATATTAACCCTTTGATTCCTAAGGCCGTAGGAACAGGGGGTCCTCAAAATACGGTAACGTCCGATTTCATCTTTCAAAGATAAGGGAAATTCACTTCCCCACTGAAAAACCGCAATGACAGCCGACACTCTTCGAATTCTAAGGAAACTTCCCTGTTACCGAGGCCAGCCGCTTGAACAAAGAAAGCCAGCTCTGCGGGTGTGAAATCAGTCACACTGAACGAAAGGGAGTATAAATTTCAAAGTGATGTTCGGACGTTTCGGACGGCCGCCGTCTTTTTCTTGCAGAGACGTTTGGGACGTTCCCGTATCCATAGAGTTAAAAAACTGGTAGCATGTAAGAGCTTGAATTTTTATCGCGCAAAAACTACCAAATCCAAATAAATTCCCTGAGACCGAAAAACGCTGACCAGATAATAGTTATTAATATTAAATAAACACAGATAATGCAAAAGCTTTCATTTAATCAAGTACAATAAATACTTTTCTCTGCTGAAATAATGCACTAGTGTTAAAAAAATATTGTACATCTTCCTGTACTTTCTCCTATACGATAATGAGAGCTATATTTAGTGGGAGAGTAGAAAGTTTCTCGAGAAAAATTGTTATTAATCAAATATGGTCGAGTTTGAAAAAAATTAAATATTTACCTAACCCGGTTTCCGTTTCCAAAAGAAGATGCCGAAAAAAAATATGAATCAGTTCGGGACACAAGAAAAGAATAACAAATGTTAAAAAGTCCAAACTACAATAGCAGCAGAAGTTTAAAAAAACGAATGCTTAAAACCACAAGAAATATAATGAGTCGCCTGAACAAATTCAACTAATTTTTTAAAAAAGCTAAAGGAGAATATGGAACGCTAGAAAGTCAAATTACAAAAGATCTTTTTATAGAAAAGGGAAGAAAGAAGAAGAAAAAAGAATGGGGGATCGCAGTCGAGTGAAAAAAATTCAGCTCGAAAAGTTTCACCTTGAATGACTTTTAAATTTGTTTCGTCTTTTTCTGTGATTCGAACTTATTGTGTCTAATTGCCGTACAGGCGCCGACGACAAACGGCGTTTTTG
>BGPR01002138.1:118514-145634 GCA_013235015.1 Araneus ventricosus
CTTCCTTCGGCTTTTCTTTCCTTTTTCCCTGTGTTTGTGTGTTAAAGGAAACCTCGTCACCGGCACACAAAAGATCCCGACTCACGATCCAACCACCTAATCTCCAGGGAGCCAACTCCTTCCATCTGAACCCCTAATCCATGACTTCCTTCCGCTCTTCCTCCCACGGAATGCTCCGAAAGAAGCGCAATTACAACGGAATATCCAGTAAACTCCAAATTACTCGGATGGGAAATTGTTGACTTTGCTGAAATTCCTTCGCAAAAGCCGCAACTTTTACTTAATTGAATACCGGAGTAGCAGCCACGGTACTGGCAATTAAAATAATCGATTTCTGTTCAAACCTCACCGTTCTGTGAAATAAAAGGAAGGTTGAATGTTCCTCACTAGATTTCGCTGATCTGAGCTTTATTTGTCTGTGAATTTGTCTTCTTAAGAGAGAGGGCAGAAGAGTTTCTAGGTTTTAAGAAATGTTGTTAAAGCATTGGATTTGCAATATAAAAGGCTGGTGCGTATTTTATTAATGAAAAAAAACGAATTATACTTAGGGAAATAAATTTGAATCTCACCATTTTCTTACCATATTTTATAAATGAGAGTGATTACGGTAGCTTTTCACAAATATTTTTTGCGGAAATAAATATATTAAGATCTTAATTATATTACCCCGAACCATTTTTTTCTATTTAACACTTTATTCTTATAGGTGATATATAGTGTCGGCAGGGTATATTTGTTAAGATTACATGTTGGCTTTTGTTTATATTACTCTTATTTATTACGTTTATTTGTTCGTTTAAATATAACGTAGACCATACTGTTATAAAGCTCTAAAGTTGCTTCTCTGAGATGCTAATCTTGGCGACAAACTTGGCGATTTGACGACAAAAGGAATTTTCTAGAAGGACCTCGAACTTTCAACCTATTTCTACTGTCTTCATGTACTTTCTGGAGATTACGTCACTTCCTGTTGAAAAAGTATAAAAACCAAGCTCTCAAGCCACGAACAGTTAGTTGGATTTTGACCAGCAAGTAAGCTGGTGAGCTAACAAGAGGCCCTTGAGCGTTGTGTTGAGATTTAATGGTAATCTCTGTTGTGAATTCTTACAAGTGCTCTTTTAATACTTGTGCTACGTTTCTTTGCTTAGAATATTTGTAAAATAAAGAGCTTTACTTCTTTTAATCCTGCTTATTGGACTGCATTCACGTACACCCACAAGTCGATTTTGTCACCATACTATAGTATCAAAAGTTTTTAATAAATGTAATAGCTCAGATGATAGTCAATAGATCTGACGATTCCGCGATGAATCTATTAATATAGTACAAAATTGTGGTTAAAATTCTTTCCTACGTTTTATAGCTAAACATCTTTTCTAACGTATTAGTGTTTGTCTTCCAGCGTTTTTATGCGTCCTTCATATTTCTCATATTTTTAGCGAAGATTCCTATTCTCATATTTTTCTACCACTCGAAATTTCTCCAAAGTTGTTGATAATTGATTTGAACAACATAAATATCTGTGGAGCAATTAAATTATAAAAAACATAGATATAACTTTCAGAGACAGCTTTAAGTCTGTGTATTCGTGTATAAAATATACTTTTAAAAACTATTGTAGATAATTAATTATATAAAAAGATCGAATTACTGAAAAAAATTAAGAAAATATCTTTGATAAAACGATGTTGAATATAAAATAAAAATTCATATTAATAGTGCTTTTCAAATATATAGTAAACTTTGGAGAACTTTCATGATGTTTTAATAGATTTTATATATACAAAATTTACACTTTACCATGGAGCTTCAGGAGAAAAAGTAATAATTATATTAATGTCACTGTAATTGCTTTAATGAAAATTTAACAAGAATAATGTATTAAAATATTATCTTCACGCGTTTAATATATCATTTCATCACAATTTTTATGTAAATAAAAACATTTATCTTAAAGAGTTGTCGAAAGTTAATATTTTTAAAAGAATGATCTCAGAACTGTATCACATAGTTTTAAAAGCCCTTGAAGTTTAAAGTGTTCCTTTTGAATACTTTTTTTATTTTTCCTGTGACTTAAAAAACTTCAGTTTCATTGCTAAGGTAAAAATTGTAGAGCTGTATTTTATTCGAAAAATCCGCTTTTTTGCATATTTTAACAGCTTCAATACCTCTTAGTTCTTAAGTGCACATACTTAGTCAGTTTACTTTATAGCAAGTTCTTTCAGATTCTTTACATTGGGGTAATGTTATTCCTGTTATACAGATTCTTCAAAAAGAACTTTCAAATTCCTCTAAAATGTCCTTTCAATTTCTGTAGAGGTATTTCTGAAAGATAAAACAGTGTTTTATCCTAACGATTTAATATACATTAAAAGTCTGTAAAAAATGAAGTATTTCGTTGCAGACTTTTAACACTAAATCTTAGTGTTGAAAAATAATAGTTAAATATATTGAATACAGTCCCATGACTTTGTCTTAACACTTCGTATACGAAGTATACATAGAGTGATGATCTAGTAATTTTCGAAAAGCTTGATGTTTTAGCTTAGGTGCTTCCAAAAAATAATTGTTAAATTATATATCCATTTACTGTTTGCTACCACTTCTGTTGCAACCTTAAAATATGAAATTTCTTTTGTTCAAATTATCGTGGTAATGTTTTTAAATATTTTTTTAAATTTAGAAATGAGATAAAAAGAGTATGTGGAATCAGAAGGCTATCAGTAAGCAAATGTGTTATATTAAAATGATGTAAACATTATTTTCTTCAGAACGAATTAACTAAATTAAAGCAAAATATCATTGCATTATTTTAAAAGCAAAATTTAGGTGCTTTTAGAACACATGATAATTGAAAGCATTCGGGAATACTTTGTTGCATAACATCATTCAACCAAAATCATTTGTAACCCCACGTTATAAATGGCATGTAGCTAACAAGGAAGTCATGGGAAACACACTGTCAATTTGTCTATATTTATGATTTGACTACTAAACTTTTTATAACAATTTTAAAATGAATGCATTAAAAATTATCTACGAATAGTTATAATGATTGTAATATTCAAGCAAATTTTGCAACTTTCTACACATTGTATATGGAGGGGAAATTAGCAGAGTGCAATTAGCAGAGTTCGAGAAACTGGTTTGATCATCGTTTATTTTAAACACATAGCACGTAAGACATAGACACAGACATAAACGGACGTGTTACAAGCACAGTTCAAAGTACATCACTAACTGCCTTATACCGGCTCTCCATGAAAGGAATCATGGGATGCATGTGACGTCACGCAGTGACGTATTGCATCATGACATCGTCACAATAACTTGTGATTGGTTAGAAGATTGACTGAGGAGGCTGAAGGAAAGTTAAACTGCGTATAATTTCCAACAGTCTAACATTCCAACTTGCTGGAAAAGTTTGTAAATTTATAAAATTGAACAAACATTATAGATTTTTTTATAGTTAGCTTACTTAATAAAAATGTTTGGTTGACGATGACTAATTAGAAAAATATCGAAATATATAAAAAGATAAAAAACAAAAAAATGACAAATCAATGCATTTCTTTCTATAAACGAACACAAGTTTCTAGTACAAAATGCATGTGTTTCTAGCAAACATTATAATAAACAATGCTGCATTAGAGAGCAAGATCATCAAGAATTCAAATATTTAGTGTTATTGATCTGATTTCGTTTACAAAACTTCCTTGCAGACAGTCTTAATATTTTATTATTAAGTGAAAAGTATAGTATTTATGGGTAATTTCTATGTATGCTATTTTTAGATACTGAACCAACAGATTGGAAGAAAATGTATGCAAAACTGAGAATACAAAATGTTTAATGAAATATTACTCAATTTATTTAAATAAAAGCTTGTTAAAATACAATATAATAGTACTATTTTCTATATGATAAAGAAATAGCCGATTGTCAGACATGGCACAACGTGGGCAGGAGAGAAGAGCCGAAGAAACAGAAGAACAAAGAAATAGCCGATTGGCAGTAATGGGACCAGGTAACCAGCAGGGAAGAGCCGAAGAAACAGAAGAACAAAGAAATAGCCGATTGGTAATAATGGCACAACGTGGCCAGGAGAGAAGAGCCGAAGGAACAAACGAATAAAGAAATAGCTGATTGTCAGCCATGTTGCAACATGCAAGAGAACGCCGTCTAAATGTTATTGAAGGACAAAATCACCATCAGATACAAACTTTTTATACAGCTAGAACTGTTCTGAACTGAAGAACACAACTGTGGAGAAATGGACAATCTCTGTCTGAAATGCGGAGGGTTGTATTTCCGGGATGAAAAGAATACCAGAGGAATTTACACTCATTGTTGTCATAATGGAAATATAATTGAGCAGGCTTCAGTGTATCCAGTGGGAATGAAAGGATTGATGGATGGCTCCGATGAATTATCAGTGCATTTCAAAAATAACATAAGGTCGTACCAGTGCTTCAATGGGTGCACAGATTGTACCGTCTACAGGGAGAGGAGCGTATTGCTCCAGAATTCATGGCCAAATTTATCACAGGACCTCTCATCTACACCTAGCTGAAGCAGGAGGTGAAAACACTAATACAATACACTTCAACAATATTATAACACACATTAGGCATGTGTCACGTGACCTCAGGTATTATTCGATTTAGCCCGTGCAACGCCGGGTCATACAGCTAGTGATTCATTAACAGTTAAACTGTTTCAAAGAATCTGTTTAACTTTTATCAGCCAAACTATTTCAAATAGTCTGTTTTACTTTTGTATCTTTCGTGATAGCTTTCCACACCGTATTATAAAATTCTAAATGTGTATTTAATATTTACTTAGAAACATTTTTGGTATTATTTAGGAAGCTTTATTATTTGTATTTGTCGGTGTATTTTTGTTTCTGCCCATACATAAAATTTATTTATACCAATTTATACCTTTGAAAGCAGCAAATTATAATGAAATCGGATAACTCCGTCTACGTATAAAGACAAGCTCAGAACATTTATAGCGCAAGATGTCTTATAAATGACAGTGATACTGATTTTTTAATCAATCTTTGCTTTTGGGAAATAAAAGGAGGTAACATTAATTCTTTGAAATGGTTTATAAATAATTTTATAATTTTTCTGGATATTGTTCAATGAAAAGAAGTGAATCAATTTCATTATACACACTGTTGCTTTGATCAGTATTTTCAATGATAAATTTATCCAAGAATAATTTTGTATTTCATAATACGCACTGTACTGCTTAAGCTATTTTACTCTTTGTAGTAAACCGGATTATATTTTTAGCAACAAAGGCACAAGACCCATGATAAATAATGTGTAAGAAATGAAATTCCATAGCAAAATTCAAAGAAATATTATTAAATAGAAATAATATCGTGAGAATATTAAGAGAGAAATTGCCAGAAAATAAAGAGAAAGAAATGTCTAACAGCAAAAGAAAAAAAACTACATACCCTTAAATGAGTAACGAGATTATCTTTTTGAGGAACAATAATACTCTGGAGTTCAAAATTCAGATTATTTGCTCATCTATAAATCTCATAATTTATTGTCCTACTGAGATCGAGACAATTGATAACTCAATTTTTCGATAAGTTTAAATCCAACTTAAAATAGGCTAATTTATATTTAAGACAGCTGTTTATATTTTTGAATGTAGTCTAATTCATTAAATCCAAATCTCAAATCATAGATTAAAAGTGTATGCGCAAACAAATTTGATCACCTTTTCATACTTAGTTTAAAACTGAAAAATAAATAAAAAAATTAATAAATTTATTTTATACAATAAAGGAAATTTATCACACTAAAAACTGAAAAGTACCAAGAAAAACTGCTCTATGAACAGTAACACAACAGAATGGTGAAAAAAAATCCGACTTATTCCAAAAGGATATAGTTTTTTCTTAGGCATGCAAAGATATTTTATATTTAGATAGATAAAAAAAACTATATACTATTTTCATAAGAAAGACATCGACAATGCTTTCTCTTTGAACTTTTCGTATATTTCAACAGTATAGCTTAATTACATTAACATCCCGTTTTGAAACAACACGAGGGCTAATTTGGAAGGGACCTCATAATTCTGAACCTCTATCAGATGATCATAATGACATGTGGCCTGCCAACCCCCTCTCCAAATTTTCGCACCACACCAGCGGGAGGACGTTTGACCCACCAGGACCACATACATGGTGTATCTTCAGCGATATCCGGTTTCGAGCACTGAATGCACCAGCCCCGAAGCTGAAACCTTACCACTAGGTTTAAAAATTAAGATCTCATATATAACATGCGGATCAAATGACTTTGTCTAAATGATATCCATCCAAATGTCTCCGACAGACGTTTGTTAAATTTTTATAAAATATTATAAAAATACTATAATATAAGTTACTATTAACGGATAGCAGCTAATGTTTTAAATATCGTTTTAATTTTGATGTTTTCTAGCAATAAGTTCGGTAACAATTATCGAAAGAAAGCACACTTGCTAAAATTACGAAAGGAAACTATGTATTGAGGAATACCTATTTAATATTCGAGCCAGTTTATTAATAATATTAAAAAAATTAATTATAGAAAAGATAAGGAGAACAGAAATAGATACTTTTAATGTTATCACTTTTAGAAATGCAATGATTGTAGATGCAAAGATTAATTTCATTTCATGCGAATGACAAATCACAAAAAGTAATAAAATAATCTTTGTAATACGACGATGGTTTATTTATTTTTATGTAATATAAAAAATATGAGTATATGAAAAAAATTATTCTACTTTCCTAACCGGTTCCTTCGAGGTTTTGGCTGAAATTTATTGTAAATGTCACATGTCAAATTCAATTTGCCAAGCCTATCAAAATCTGTTTTGAGTTATCAAGTGCAAACAAACGCTGATTACTAAAAGAATTACTAAAAGAAAATTAAGTATTGAGTAATGCTTATTTAATATTCGAGCCAGTTTATTAATAATATTTTTAAAAAATCTATTATAAAAAGAATGAGGAGCCCAGAAATAGATGCGTTTAATATTATCTCCTTTATAAATGCAATGATTTTAGGTGCAAAGTTTAATTTCACTTCATGCGAATGACAACTCACAAAAATCCATAAATAATTTTTGTAAAGCCGACGATGGTTTATTTATCTATCCTATTAAAATTCAAAGGTAAACAAACATATGTATCTTTGCCCTTCTATCTTCTCACGAAACACTGAATCGTGAAACTAGCCGTAAGTACCAAAAGATGGAAAATAATCCAAAGAATCCATTTCAACTATTTAAATTCAGAAATTATAATTAGTTAAAAAGATATTAATTAAAAACGTCCAAATGAATGAATTGACGTGCTGCCATCTATTGACGGCATGGTGAATTCATTCGCGGCGGTTTCTTTTTTCCCCATATTATTAGTTTTCGTATTCGGTGTTGCATTTTTTTATTTATTTAACAGAAGTTGGTATTTCTTTTTGGGCGAGCTTCTGTATTTGGATTTATTATCAATGGAAAAAAATCGTTTTCATGCTTTTTTTCTTTCTTTTTTTGTATTAAAGTGTTTAACTTTGCAACGTTTGTTAGGGAAAGTAAGTGACAATATTTGTTGATTGTAGAGGAAAACGGAAGCGGGGCATATCAAAATATATGGATCCCAAGGTCTCACGTGACCTCACTTCTCTCCGCCCGGGAATATCCTATTATTCCTGATAGCCCGTGCAACACCGGGCCACACAGCTAGTTTTTATATCTACTCTATTAAAATTCGAAGGTAAACAAACGTATGTATGTATGTATGTATGTATGTATGTCCCTCTATCTTCTCACGAACCGCCGAACGGAGAAGCGCGCGGAAGGTACCAAAAGATGGGGAATAATCCAGGGAAGCCGTTTCGGCCATTTATATTCCGAAATTTTAATTAGTGAAAAAGATATTAATTAAAAACTAATTGACAACAATGCTTTTCATTGTTTCGGATACTTTATAACAATACTTTTCATTGTTGCAGCGCAATTCAAAATATATTTTATTGTTGAAGTCGTTTACTTTAACGAACATTGTTACAACAACAATAAAAAAATGAAGGCTGACAGAAATAAAAAAAATGTATTGTTCAAAGTGTATAAATTCTTTTTTTATGCCGTGATATAACGTCCAACAAAATCATTTTACAGAAATTAAAAGGGGTGTATTGTTTCTGTAAAGTTATGTGCCGAAAGATATAGATTAGTTATGTTAGTGATTTTAATCATTATTCATTGATTTGATAAAGTTTAAATATTTGTGGAAGCTTCTATTTTAAGCTGATATTTGGAAGTTACTATTTTTGCTTTGTTCAATTCTCGCTTTTTCCGATGCTTAAAAGAAAAAGTGGATTTACACGGGATGCTGCCCGTAGACAGCAGACAATTAGAAAACGTGAAAGGAGAGTTGCTGAAACTGACGAAGAAAGAAACCGCCGATTGTCAACTATGGCACAACGTGGCCAGAAGAGAAGAGCGGAAGATACAGCAGAACAAAGAAATAGCAAATTGTCACTCAGTATTTATTTTTTAGAGAGCTTATATGTTTGGATTCATTAATATCGGGAAAAAATCATTTTCTTTCCTTTTTTGTATTAAGGTGTTTAACTTCGTAACGTTTGTTGGGGAAAGTAGGTGACAATTTTTGTTGAGAAAAACAGAGGCGCGCCATATGAAAATATATGGACCCCGAAGCCTCACATGACCTCGCTTCTCTCCGTCCGGGAATATCCCATTATTAGAGATAACCAGTGCAACGCCGGGCCATACAGCTAGACTAGAATTAGATAGACCATAGATTCCCAACCTGTGGTACGCATTCCCCTGGGGTTACGCAAAGGACCATTTGGGGGTACGCGAAATATAGTTGTTAATGGCGGAAACAAGAAAACATAAGGGATTAAAAAAGATATAGAACATTGTTCCTCCAAGTCCCTTGGTATTTAATAACTATACCACTTGAATAGTTGATTAATACGGAGTGTAATTATTAGCAATCCTTATAAGTTAATGCAAAATTATTACAATACTGATTTCATTTGTTTTGGCGTTAAACTAATACTATTGTAAAAATGCAATAAAGAATAAAATAAGTTGAGCAGATATTTTCCAGGCAAATGTCAAATCCGAGTTATTTAACTTTTAAGCTATTCTAAGCCCTTATAATTATTGATAAAAACTTCTTGGCATAGACGGTGGGGAGGATATGTCAAAAATTAATCAAGAGGTGTGCGAGGGAATAAAGGTTGGGAACCTCTGAGATATACCTTTCATTTCTCTAGGACACGGAATAATTTTTTTTTACAAAATAACAAATCTTTTTGTATTTTTTTAAATAGTCCATTTTGACACGTTTTCGTGGGCGGAATGTTTGAACAGCTCTTTTCGCCTTATTTATTTAAGAGAGAATATTGGGCATGTGTCACATTACCTCACTTCTTTCCGTCAGGGAATAATGCATTATTCGAGATAGCCCGTGCAACGCCGGGTCACACAGCTAGTCTACTCTATTAAAATTCGAAGGTAAACAAACGTATGTATGTATGTATGTCCTTCTATCTTCTCACGAAGCGCCGAACGGAGAAGCGCGCGGAAGGTACCAAAAGATGGGGAATAATCCAGGGAAGCCATTTCGGCCATTTAAATATCGAAATTTTAATTAGTGAAAAAGATATTAATTAAAAACTAATTGACAACAATGCTTTTCATTGTTTCGGATACTTTATAACAATACTTTTCATTGTTGCAGCGCAATTCAAAATACATTTTATTGTTGAAGTCGTTTACTTTAAAGAACATTGTTACAACAACAATAAAAAAGTGACGCTGACAGAAATAAAAAAAAATGTATTGTTGAAAGTGTATAAATTCTTTTTTTATCCCGTGATATAACGTCCAACAAAATCATTTTAACGAAATTAAAAGGGGTGTTTTGTTTCTGTAAAGTTATGTGCCGAAAGATGTAGATTAGTTATGTTAGTGATTTTAATCATTATTCATTTATTTGATCAAGTTTAAATATTTGTAGAAGCTTCTATTTTAAGCTGATATTTTTGGAAGTTACTATTTTTGCTTTGTTCAATTCTCGCTTTTTCCGATGCCTAAAAGAAAAAGAGGAATTACAGGGGATGTTGCCAGTAGACGGGAGGCAATTAGAAAACGTGAAAGGAGAGTTGTTGAAACTGAAGAAGAAAGAAGCCGCCGATTGTCAACTATGGCACAACGTGGCCAGGACAGAAGAGTGGAAGAAACAGAAGAACAAAGAAATAGCCGATTGTCAGACATGGCACAACGTGGGCAGGAGAGAAGATCGAGGAAACAGAAGAACAAAGAAAAGAGAATACGTTTTGGGGGGAACGTAACGTTACAATATATGTAAAAAAATAAATCGGAGGCGGGCATATGAAAATTAGTAATAAAAAGACTAGATTTGTGTGTGAAAGAATATTTACATTTCTTGGAGAAAGTAAGTGACAATATTTGTTGAAAAAAAACGGAGCCGGGCATATGAAAAAATATGGATCCGAAGGCCTCACGTGATCTCACTTCTCTCCTCCCGGGAATATCCCATTATTCAAGATTGCCCGTGCAACGCCGGGTCATGCAGCTAGTAATATATAAGATCTGAGTATATAAAAAAATTGATTCTACTTTTCTAACCGATTCCTTCTAGGTTTTGACAGAAATTTTATGTAAATGCCACATATCAAATTTAATTTGCCAAGTTTATCAAAATCTGTTTTGAGTTATCAAGTGCAAACAAACGCTGATAGAGAGGCAGTCATTCTTTCCAATGCCGAATTAGGCCCTGAAACAATGTGCAACAAACACACACACAATTTGCAATGTTTGTGTGATGAGAACAATCCAAATTTTATTCTTGAAGCTCAAATCGTTTTTCAGTTACCATGTTGACATGCATTGAAACACAGTGCAGACTTAATTCTAAAAAAAATAGAGGGGCTTACTCATGGAGGCTGATTCATTAGAACGAGGTGCCTCGTTAAAATATCTTGAAGTCGAATAAGGAAAAAAAGCATTCTCTCAAGAAACACATGCAATTGCTGAATGAACACATGCTATTTGAAATTAGCAGATCACAGAAATTTTTCGCAGATCGCAGGATAATAAATTAAATAATGATCTAATTAGAGTAAAATAATGTTGATTTGCAGTAAAAGAAAACAAATAAGCTTAAAGTTTTCGTTCACTGATTACAAAGAAATAATTTTTTCAGTGAAAGGTTGCTAAGCCTTTAAACTATTGCATCTTCCTTGTATTTTTTTGTTTGGACAATAAGAACTACATTTAGAGAGACTGTATAAATTTCTTGATATAAAATTGTTTATTATTCAGACAGGACCAAACTGAAAAAAGTTCAAATATTTAATCAGGCTGGTTTTCATCTTAAAAGAAGATACAGAGGAAAAAAAGTGTAAAATTACGTGTGATGCAAAAATGAATAAAAAAATGCGAATATTTAAAAAAAAAGTTACAATAATGGAAGAAGTTTGAGAAAAATAATTTTAAGACCTCGGAAAAATAATGAGTAGCTTGTAAAAAGTGAACTAATGGAAGAAAAAAAAATCCAAAGATTATAGAACTCGAGAAAGTCAGTTTACAAAAGATATTTTTAAAGAAAAGGGACAAAAGAATAAAAAGGGGTGGTCGCATTCCAAAAAAAGAATTTCAACTGGGGAAAGTTTCACCTTCAATGACTTTTAAATTTGTTTCGTCTTTTCCTGCGATTAGAGCTTATTGTGTCTAATTACCGTTCAGGCGCCCACAACAAAGGGAGTTTCGTGATTTGTGTATTTTATACCTTTCTTCCGGGTTCCCGTGCCAAAGAGATAAGGAAATGGACGGAGGGAAAATCATTTATTGCTTGGTAAGAATGAAATATTTGTCGCATTTTTTTCAATTATTCGCTGTTGCGAACAATTTCTCCGAAGAAGTAGTTTAGCGAATTAGTTAATTAAGAAATCTTTTCAAAAGAAATATTTCTGTTAAATGTGTTTGTATTTAATTTTTGCAGTTTTTTTATCCATTATTTCTTTTGTATATTACAAATCTTTCACCTTACATGGAATGCGTACTTTAAATATACTTTATACAAGATTTTCCTTTAAATTTTTACTTTAACCTTCGGATGACCAAGTGGGGTCATAAAATGACCCCAACGATAGTTTCTGCAGAGTAGTCGATTTTAAAAATTTGCAATGCTTAAAGTATTTTTATAGATGTATTTTAAACTATTTTCGAACGAATTCTGAAGTTATAGCTTCATCCATGAAAAAAATTTAAAACATAAAAATTGCATCACCTTCTTTCATGCATACTTGATGCATTGTGTGTCCTATAAAACTCGACAAAAAAGCTACCAAGATATGTGCTAAGTGCAATCAGTTTGTTTGCAAAAATCATGTTAGTATCCTAGCAACAATAAGTCATGAGTGCAATACTCTAATTAAGTTCAATTGAACATCTCGCATTCGAATTTTTAATCCTAATGTGAATTAATCATCATTTTATTTTTTAAGAATAATTTCTTGCAATTATATTGCATTTTCTATTTTTTTTTCTATGGCTGCAACTCTTATATATATTATTAAATGATTTTAAAGACAAATATTTGGGTTTTATTTGATATGGTAAATGAATACGTGTTTTATAACAATGGGGTCACTGAATGACTCTACATGGCCTTGCATTTTTCAAATTTCCACCTATCCATCCAAATGTTAAAATTCTTTTCAGAAATTGAATTATTATTTATAAATATTGTTCATAATATTATTTCTTACATATAAGAGATTTTGTATAAATTTATTTATACGAAATTATGAGTGTGAAAATAATGAGTAGCTTGTAAAAAGTGAACTAATGGAAGAAAAAAAATCCAAAGATTATAGAAGGCGAGAAAGTCAGTTTACAAAAGATAATTTAAAGAAAAGGGACAAAAGAATAAAAAGGGGTGGTCGCATTCCAAAAAAAGAATTTCAACTGGGGAAAGTTTCACCTTCAATGACTTTTAAATTTGTTTCGTCTTTTTCTGCGATTAGAGATTATTGTGTCTAATTACCGTTCAGGCGCCCACAACAAAGGGAGTTTCGTGATTTGTGTATTTTATACCTTTCTTCCGGGAAAAAACTTCAATAACCAAATTTAAAAAAAGAAAAACAAATGACTTATAAAAATGTTTTGCCACATGCGGATATTAATTCAAAATTGTTGCGATTTTATGACATTTAGCACCATGAAGAACAAAATCTCTGCAGATGAAGTTTTCCGTATGAATTTATTAAAAGTTTCTTTTTAAAGGAAACTTCGTAACTGGATGTGTTTGGCCTTAAAGTTTGAATTTTGACTTTATGTATGAAATATACAAATATAATCAAAAATAGCCTTGGTATCTGTTATGCATCCATTATTTAAGAAAGATATGACGTAATACGAGGATCACTGTTATCTGAAACAAAACATTGCAGAATTTGGAATTAGGGTCCTGAAATTAAAAAGGGGTAATATTATATATTTATAAGTAAGATATTTATATTTCCTAACTCATTTTATTTCAGAAGTAAGACATAAATATTGTATTTAAACGGGCTTTTCCGACTATAATTGCACACAATTATAAAAAGCGCTTTAACTTTGGCCTCAGATCCGTTACAGGATCAAAGTATTGAAAAATTATTCCAATTCGTTATTTGCAGTAATTAATCATTTGCAATACACCACGTGCATCCCCGTTTATAAAGCTGGATGACTCTTTCCAGTAATCTACTAGATGTCTACCAGTGAAAGTGATTAAATTTAGATACCAATATTTATATGTAATTTGTCTTTCCCAGCTTACTATCAAATGAAAATGACCAAGTTCATTTAGCCAATTTAACTGTACAGATCATGGTCTATATCATTTGGTTACTTCTGTTTCCATTGTTATAATGATTTTACAGCACAGACATTGACATGCGTGATTTTTCGGTTATAGAGACGGCATTTTCCCACAACTTGAGCACATTACATCATGTTTCTTACTTTTTGTCTTTTTCACTATTAGCTGTAAAGCGAAGATATTTATTTTACTCATGTATACAAATTAAAAATTAATTTTTTCGCCAAATACTTAGCAATCATCCTTTGGAAAAGCTACATGTATATTCAACTGATAGAAATGTATTTCCATTTTGAAAATAAATCGGTTAGAAAAGAAATTACACAATTTTGTATGTAGATAATATCACATAAAATTAGCCAGAATTCTAGTTAGAGCTCCAGAGTATTGGTATTCTCATCATTTTTTCTGGAATTCTATTCTTCTCTGGAAATTTCCATAGTTTGTCAGTCTTTTTTCTGATATTGAAAACAAAAGATGTGAATAAATTTAATATTCATAACACATAATTTGTTCCAAACGCTGGAGTAAAGATGGAAATGGTGAAGTATAATAAATTTGTTATTCCGGCATAATGAAAAGTATGGATAATTATGTGAATTTTCTTGGAAAATAATGCAAATCTCATAAAATAAAAAAAAATCAACAATTAAGAAGCGTCGTAATTTACAAGATAATAACTGTAATTTACAGAATTTCAATATGTGACATTCAGTTACAAGAAAGTAAAGTTACGCAACTGATGATTGTTAATTTTATTTAACGACATTCCTAAAAATTTCAAATTGTGCAGGAAGCAAATTGATCGAAAAGAATATAAGATCTATATTCCACGGACAAATAATTTAAATTAGCCGCTGTCACCGACCTCCAAGCGGGTTTGCGGCCATCACCAACTTTCCTAAGCATTACCTCTGCCACCTCGCTCCTTCGAGTCTCTTAGCCACTACTTTTGTCAGTTTTAAATACTGTATGAAGATCAATCCACTCCATCGCGGAAAACGAAGAAGTCATCTTTCCAAAAGATGGTGACAACGACTAGCAACAGATTCAACCCACCCGAGGTCCTCCAATTCTCCCTGCTCCCACAGATAAGGCGCCACCCTCATTGACAACAAAGAAAAGATAAAACCATCGATCCTTCCTAAAGAGATTAAGGACATTCCTTCGAACCTACCACAGGTAGTTGCTTCTCTGGAGTAGAGCGCATAGTATAGGGAGTCAAGACGGACAGTCCCAGTCTTGTAGGTGGGACTGCTGCTGTTCATCGAGAATGTAAATATTTGTATGTAATTTAACTTGAAATTTATCTCTTATTATTCTGTTGTTTAAATCCATTTCTCTTGTTTATAACTTTTCTTGTAATTCTTCTGGTATTCGTGACTTTTTTAAAACCGGGATCCAGCACAATGGCCCCAGTATTTTAGAGGCAAAGCAATTGTAATGCATCAGTGTTTAAATATTTATTCCTTCTTTCTCCTAATGTTGTTTTATTTTTTATCTAAATGTTCTCTTTTTGTGTAATTGTTTTTGGTTCTTGTTTCAATAAAGTTTCACGCGTACCCATCCAACCAACAGGGAGCCGAGTTAAGGGTTATGCTATGGTGTTAATGTTAATGCATTTAGAAACTTATTGACACAATTTTTTATAGACTAATCCTTGGCCTTCTTTCGATTAAAATCTGCTTATTTTTCCAAGAAAGGGAGTGCAATAATTTCATTGATATAGAATTTCACAACAATAGTTTTAATGAAAGAGAAGTTGTGAAAATTTCATTTTCTTATGCTTCTTGTAATAAACTGTAGATTATATCATTTTTTTATTCTACCCCTTTTTATTTTAAGAACTTCGAAACAGTTCCAGAAAGATGATTATAAAATCAAAATCAGATAGCAATTTATTATTTCTTTGTAATTCAGTCATTTGGGGGTAAAAACGTTACAGTTTTACTTATTTATAGCAAAACTAAGGATATGGAAACACGGTTTGATATCCATGTCAAAATTAGTGCAGAATGGTTTTATCATAATAAAAAGTAACTTGAAAAGGCATTTTTGACAGAATAATGATTAAAACAAATGTAATATAAAGGAAGGTTACCAACACATGAAAATTAAAGAAGAATAAAATCTATCAATCAATGATTATTTAATATCATTTATTTACTTTCTTTCAAATTCTTAAATTGTTAAAACCCTAACCCAATTGAAAGGCAGTCACCAAATTCTACTGACAAATCATTTAAATCGATTGTTATTTCCTTTATCTTTTATTCTTTGTATTTGTTGTTAAAGGAAAACCTCATCAAAAGAGGACAAAAGATCATGTAGTACGATGCAACGACCTAATCTCCAGGGAGCCAACTGCTTCCATCCTGAACCCCAAATCCACGACTTCCTTCCGCAATTTCTCCCTCGGAATTTTCTAAAAGAAGAGCAATTACAACGAATATCCCGTGAACTCTAAATTACTCGGATAGGAAATTGTTGACTTTGCTAAAATTCGTCTTCGAAAGCCGCAATTTTTACTTAATTGAATTCCGGAGTAACCGTCATGGTATTGGCAATTAAAATAATTGATTTTTGTCCAGATCTCGTCATTCGCTGACTTAGGAAGAATAGGAATGTCACATGCTTCTCTCTAGTTTTCTTTGTTTCTGGGCATTACTTGACTACGAATTTGGCCTTTTAAGCAAGGAAGTATGAAATTGACTTTGGTTTTAACAATTGGGCATAAGTGGTTTAGTCGAAATAAGTGGGGACGAGAATCCCGTTAATAATTTATGGGAATTATTTAAGGATATTGGTCTGAGATTTCTTTTACCTTGTATTGTGAATGTGAATAATATCAGAATTTCTATAATATTCAGTTTTCACAAAATAAATTGAATCTTGATACTGAAGACAAAGTCGCCTAGTTAACATTTTCTAGCTTTTTATTTACTTAACGTTTTCTTAACGACTGTACAGATAATTTTCCTCTGGTCACAGTCGATATACAAGTTGATACAAATTCTGCACCTGTAAACTTTTAAGATTAAACTTCTCCCGTCGGAACTAATATACCTTTCTTCTAATAACATTATTTGTAGTTTTAATCACCTGTTCCAATTTATATCCTCAAGTATTAACTCTCTAAGCGTTTTGCACTTATTTTTCCTTTTCTCATATTGAGTTCAAAACCAAAAAATGCATGTTTATATATATAAATTCTGAAACTACCATGGATAAACTATTCTTAAGATTTCAGAGACTTGATTAAACGAAATAGAGATCAAATTATTCATTTTAGAAACAAATTTTTAAGACTTTAAAGCTAATAGATCAAAAGAGCTAACAGCTCAGAGGGTTAACGCTTGATTTAAGCTTCGGAAGATAGGAGTATAAGTATCCTAATGTGCGATGAAATGAGACCATCATTTCTCAACCGAAAACTTGAAAATGGCAGATGAAGCATATTTTTTCTATATCAAATCATTCTCAAACTTTCCACTTTAATGGGTTATTTACAGATATATGGAAGAAATACACACTCCTGTATGGATGAAATATCTCATCTACAAAAAATATTCACTGATCTTTTGCGGAGATACATTCTTATGTTTTCTTACATTTATTTCAATCATCAGAGTTACATTTTTCAATATCATACAATACGTAATCAAAAATTAAACTTTAGATGTAATATTAAAATGAAGATAATAGACAATCTCATCGGAAATAATATGGGATCACCAATTTTCATACCGTGAGATAAAAGAAAGAGATGGAAATACATTTTCCAATAACCCACAGAATCGTCACTTTGAAAGGTTGTTTAAAGATATATGTACAGATACGTACGTCTATGGATAACATTTTTCACCAGTAAACACTTTTGAGTACTTATTATTATGATGATATTTATATTTACTATTGCTAAATATTACGTATTTTAACATAATAAAACACGCTTTTTTAAAAAAGCTTAAGAGCCATATAATAAGGTTGATATCTGCAAAAATGGGCTTCGCTCCAAAGGCATAATTATTGATTGTGTAAACAAGATAAAGTTAACACGTCAGCTGCTATGACTCACGTTTGAGATTCGAACAATCTATCAAATTAAATGACCCTTTGTATGCTATCTTTTAACTAAAGTAAAGGAGAGGTCACCTGATTAGATAGTAGGTATTCATCGTATTTGTGCGCCATATTAATCATATTTGATCCATACGGCGATCAGCATGTTAGAATCAGTTGTTTATTTTCGTTAGTTCCAATTCAGTACTTGGATTAAATTCAAATATATCAAATTAGATATCAATATATAAATATAATTCAGGAAACCAGAGAAGCTGATGAAAACAGGACTTGAAACTCACTATTAAATAGCAGAAATTCATATAAGGGTAACATTTGCTTCGAGTTGAAAAGAGCCAGTTAATCCCTGGGCTCCCATGTATCCACTAGTGGATACATTCTAAGTACATTGATAAAATCCATGTATCCTCTAGTGGATACATGATATATAATAGTATAAAGCCACATGTAACCAAAGAAGGAGACATGAGACACTGAAATTTACTGTATTGGGATTGAATTACATTCAGATATTCTCTGGGCTGGGTTATAAATATTGTTAAACTACAAATTTTCATGATATTGCTCAGAATGTTCGCGTGTGCAAAACGATTTTTGACATGCATTACATGAATGAATAGTCAGTTTGGTTTTTTTATATATGGTTTGGTTATTATCTATTCCGCTTTCTTTTTGAACCTTCTAAGATATTATCAACAAGTACATGAAATTTTTCAGGTGTATTTTTAGTGTTGAACACATCTTTCAATTTTGCATAATTATCAACATGTTTTGCAAGAATTTCATCACAGGCTAACAGAGTGAAATCTTATAGTCCTAGTTTGTTTGAATGATAGATATTATAAAACACATTGGCATTTAGAAGCATTCTATGGATAATATGGAGTCCTAATTTTTTAAACCATGAGTAAATTTTCCTTGCACAATTATAAGGCTCCAATGCTGGGAAAACCTGGGTTCACGGCGTGCGCGAAGGTAGCGCCGTCTGGGAGCCAAGACGTTAATTATAAAATAATCCAGAAGAATATATATTAAATATCAAGGGTTTTTCGTCAATCTAGTAATTAGACAATTTTAGATCTTGGAAGGGTGAGAGAAACGTTCATGAAAGAAAAAAGATTTAAAAAAATGCTTATTTTAGCGACAAAGATAAAGGGCATTATTTTTCAATAAGAAAAAGCATTCATATGCTTAACTAAAGAAATTCTACTTTGATAAGAATAAATTAAGTCTTTTTGGTGTTCAATTAATATTATCATATAATTAACAGTAAAAGTAAAAAAACTGGTAAGGTAATTACTAATATAATAGGCCAGATCTCTCGGTAACGCTCTGACGTCAACAACAATAAAACTCGCGCCATGGCACTGCGAGACGTCAAACACCATTATTTCATTGTTAGAGAACCAAAATTTCAGTAATTTTAAATTTAATAGCTCTAAAAGAGTGAAATAAAATTTGCGATCTATTGATATAAAATTTATCTAGCTATGATAAATAGTTCTAGAGAAATTTTAAATTATGTTAATCATACATTTCAAATTAATTTCCGTTTTTTAATAGAAAGTAATAAATTACGTCAGTGGTATATCATGCGCGTGATATAGTTTGGACGCCATGATGCATCTAATTATTTAGTTCAATTGTGATGATATACTTTGATAACATTTTTTGGCAACGCTAAAATTTATACAAAGACATCTAAAGTACAAGGAAAATTGTTAAACAACGAAAGATATTTCACACGGAATGTTGTTTACCAAAAGGTTTTTTGAATACAGAAATATGTACACAAAAAAACATTTCCTGGCATAAAATATGTTTATTTTGTTTTCAATCAATGTTAAACATTTCTCTCCCATATATATATATATATATATATATATATATATATATATATATTTAAACACGTGAAATTTCACGGGAAATATCTCGAATGAAGAGGCAATTTGCTCCCGTCATACCATGACGGATGATTTCTAGTTATTACATATTGTATCTCACTTCTTTCGCATTGCATTTAACCTGTTAAACCTTCTATAAAATGACTTTTACACAAGAAATATCACAGAAAATCCTCTCTTCTTATACGTAAGTCTGATAAGAAATAAGAAAAAAACAGCAAGAATGTCCTTTTGATGCAATATTGTTGCTTCCTATGAAAGGAACACTAAGGATATGCTAATAAAATATATTTTGTAATTAAAGGAATATGCCTGAGGATAAAAAAAGAGGAGCATACCTTTTGATAAAGACGTAATTTAAAAATATTTTCATTTATCCACTAAGTTTTATGTTAAAAATCAAATAGTCGCATTAAGATTTACAATTTTTTCATAGAAAAAATAACACGCAATTCAAATATCTTTCCAAAGTGATGCATTAACACCCTCAGATTATCACCTAATCTTAAATTCAAATAAAAATGAAACAATTATATTTTTTTTAGTTTAAAGAATTCGTGGAAAGTTAATTTTGTAAAAAGACTGAATCTTTAAAATGCATCGCTACAGCTTTTAAAGTCCCTAAAGTTTAATGTATTTCTTTTAGAATCGTTAATTTTTTCCCTAACCTATGGCTTTAAAAATGCTTAGTTTTGTGCTAAAGGCAAAGTTGTAGCCCTGTGTTTTATTCGAAACCTTTGCTTTTTCTGCATGTATTAGCAACTTCCATAGCTCTTAAACCTTAAGTGCACTTACTTAATCAGTTTACTTTATAGCAAGTTCTTTCAGACTCTTTACTTTTGAGTAATTTTATTTGTATTTTAGAAAAACTTCCAAAGAACTTTTAAAACTCTATAAAATGTTCTTTGAATTTCTTCAGAGGCGTTGTTAAACAACTACTTTATCTGAACTTATTTTGTATACATTTAAAGTTGCTCAGCATTTTAGGCTATTAATATATTTATATATCCTGGCGGTGGTAAGCCATTTCCTTTTTTTTCTCTTTTATTGTTTTGTGAATATTACTGTATTATTTTTATTCTAGTTCTTATGCATTCGGAATTTTTTGCTTTCGATTTTTTAAATAATCTTCATTGTATTTGTCTTTTATTCGAGAATTTTTCCATTTTTAATTGGCTTGTGTTTTTTGAGGAGACCGCGACAAATTTTTATGGTTTTCGTATGTCGTTAGCAGAAAAAATCACTTATTAATATCATAGGCGAGCTTGTCTTCCTGACGAGCGGCTCGCCATGATATTTTTCAATTTATTATAATTTGTGTCTTCTTTTTTTGTCCTTTATTTCTTGTGTGTTTTGATATATATATTTATTTATATATCACAGAAGCGCAAAAATTTAAAAACAATCCGAAAAAAAAATTATTGAATTACAATAAGATAAAAAATGAAATAAAAACTTATATTTGTTTCGTTCGTAAGGAGCGTCAATACAAAAACCCCAAATAATATAGAAAATAAACGCAAAGAAATGAAATAAATGGAAAAATAAGAAGAAAAAAAACATGGTGTGAATACGTAGTGTAACGTCTTGCAGTTATGCTTAAAAGAACAGTCAGAGCTAAGTTAAATTTTAAAATAATTTATGGATAATTCTTCTGGAGTAAATATAGAGTTATAAACAAATATCAAAATTCTAGGTTATTAATAATATAATAAATTAAGCCCCAAGGCGGGGTGTCCATTCACTGATATAATAATTAGCTGGTTTCGCTAAAGTGTCCCAAATCTTACCTTCGTGGAAATGCGACCACCAGTTTGGCTATCGGGATGTCATCTACTCTTTAATTGCTCAGTCCCGACCTTTTATCGCAACAAAGAAAAAAAAACCCTTTGCGTTCTCACGGAACACACTTGTAAGCACAAAAGCCACTTGTTTAGGAATGTTGCCTATGGTGCAATCGGTAGATGAAAGTTCGGTAATGAAAGACAGTAAGTAGCCTGTCAATAGAGGGGGTGAGGATTTCAGGTGCTTGAAGGACCGTCAGCATGAAAGGTAAGGGCAGGTGTCTACTGTTCAGATAAATCTCTAAGTGACCAGCGCCTGGGAACGCACACACCCAGTCTTAAATCAATGTCAACTGTCGGAGGAGGGCATACGTCTGGAGGGAAAATATCCCAAAATGCTAACTCGAATGACCATACTCAATAAATTTCTTGAACTACATTCCGCTCTCTTATCAGTCCATGTACCAACAGCCATGAAAGCAGTGCAAGTTTCCAAGATAAGTCAAATTTTGTGTATGCCTTTACTCTGAATAAAGATTGTTCAAGAGATTGAGCGGTGTTTTTGAGGGAATGATTTACCTTTATTTGATGTTATATCGCTGGACATTGACAGTTAAAGTAAAAAGGTTGGACAGAAAAAGTATCGTATTTTGAATACCAATGGTTATATCTCCTCCTAAAGAGCGATAATCCATGATATTCTTTTTCATATTTTCAGTTAAAAATTATTTCTCAGAAATATTCTATATTTATTAAAGAATATTAAGATTCTATATAAATATATAGGATAATTGTTCAGAAAGGAGTCAATGAAATTAATGAATGAAATTAAAATATCACAAGAAAGGATAGCAAATACTAGTTTCTCAAGTACTAAGAATGAATTGGATTGATAATTAGAATTTTATTGAAAATATCTATAATCTTATTTTTTCATATAAGGTGTTTTTTTCATTCATAGCTTCGATATTTATTTTTGTTTTGTTATAGTGTTTCATAAGATTTTATAAAACTCTGTATGGCAATTTTTTCACAAACATACTTGGTATGCGTTCTTCAGAATATTTTACATGTTTTATGTTATGTTTTCAGATGGATATTTATTTTCATTCATGCATAAAATATTTTAGTTCTCTACTTACATTTATTATAAGCTCGCGAAGCAAGAGCAGCATACTTTCTTTTATTCTTTAGAATAGAAAGTGAGGGATTTTTTTTGTTTGTTTCATATATATACTTTTATTAGAGCTGGGATTTTTGAAAGTGCAAGGAGCTAGATTTCTTCAGAAATATATCTTTTGATTTCTATAATGTGTTTTTCTCTTTATTATTTGATAAAAATCTGGTGACAGTATTATCTAACGATACAAAGATGCTGAAAAACAATACAATGCACCAAGTAATGCATAATATACTAAAAATATTAATTCAACATATATTTAACTCTCTTACGATATGTATTAACGAGTTACAGTACTTGTGTTCATATAAATCTCACACTTAATTATTTACAGAGAACACAAAGTAAATAACAGTTTCATAAATAAAAAAACCTGGAATTTCAGTAATCATAAATGCAAGTAAGATTTAAAATACCTTGAAAGACAATTAAATAACCACCCTCATTCCCAAAGTTTTTTTTCTCAAAAGAAAACATAACCATGCCTATTAATAATAATAATGGATATTTGAAGATAATAAATATCTCAAATAGGAAAATACTAATTTAAAAATGGGTAAAAGATATTTTACTAAATATGATTAATAGGACTGTAGACTGTATAAAAATTTATAATTCGTATATTTTCAGAACCGCATTTAACCCTCTGATTCCTAAGGCCATTGAAATAAAGGTCGCGAGCTCCCCTATGAAAGATAAGGGAAATTCATTTCCCTCCTCAAAAACCGCAATGATAGCTGGAATTGTCGGGATTTTAAGAAAACTCCCCTCTTCCCCATACACATCTGGGCGAGCTACTCTAACGAAGAAAGCACGCGCCGCGGAGGTGAAATCAATCACATTTAACGAAAGGGGGTTTAAATTTCAGAGTGACATTCGGACGGCTATCGTCTTTTGCTTGAAGGGACGTATGGGACATTCCCGTATCAATAGAGTTAATGTCTCAAATAGCATAAAATAAAGTTTTTTTACATAGTTCAAAGTATTTTCCATGTGAAAGTATATTATTATGTCTAAATGATTTAGAAATTAGCTACTCAGCGACGATTAGAATGGATACCCAGTCTAAATATTATCATATAGAACTTTCACCTCATGGATCACAAGAAAAGTTTTTTTTCTTTCTTCTTGTTTAAACAATGCCTTATATTTAAAATACAACCTGTAAAATATATGTTGTTTTTTCATAATCAGACCCATATTTAAATTTTCTCTAGGAAAATCGTTATCTTTTATGTATGAACACTGTTAAAGCATATTCAGATATTTCTTTTCCTAAGTCTTTTATTTCCAAAAGAAGACGCTGAAAAAAGAATCAAGTTGCTTGTTGTTGAGAGAAAAAAAATGAATATAAAGAATAGCGAATACTAAAAAAATCCAACAATAATAATAGAATTATAAAAAATAATAAGTTGTTTGAGCCAAAGAAATGCATAGAATGCGAAAAATTCAAATTACAAAAGATGTATTGATAAAAAAGAAGAACAACGGGAAAAAAGTTTCACATTAAAAAAAGTCAGACTAAAATGCTTCAAATGAAATAACTTTAAAATTTCTGCCATCTCTTCCTGTGATTTGAATTTCCTGTCTCTAATTGCCGATGAGGCGTTGGCGACAAATTCTGCTCTGTGGTTTGTTTATATCTTTCATTCCTTTCTCATTTAGCGCTTATTTCTATTGCCAAAGACACAAGGAAATGGCGAAAGAAAATAAGAAAATAATATTTTGTCCTTACTAGGAATTAAATAGTTGACACAATTTCTTCAAGTTGGATGAATTATTTACTACTGTAAACAAACTCTTTGCGAATAGTAAATTTGCAAATGAGTTTTTTATGAACATATATTTAAAACATGTGTGTCTATTAAAAGTTTCCGTATTTAAATATCTGTTCTTATATTCGCTATATCTGGGGGGAGGGGATTATAGGCTTTTCTTTGAATATGGAATACGCAAATTTAATAATTGATAAACGAATCTTCAGAAATTTATGGCAGCAATACAGATTTAGTTATACCATTTTAAAAGATTTTCAAACTAACAACATATTTTCCAAAGAAATCTGAAACTCTAAATACTATACGTTTCAAAAGAAAAAAATGTGAATGCGACGAAGTATTATAGTATTTTGCTATTTTGAAACTAACAACATTTTTTCAAGAGAAAGCAAATATTTCAATTACTAAATGTTTAATAAAACATTATTAAATCAGTGCTTTGTAAAGAATATGATCTTATTAAGAATTTTTCTTTAGTTTATAAAACTATTCAATTATAATGGTATTTTTTTACAAATACAGACTTAAGAAGATGTTAGTTATCAGCCTCTTTTAAAAGATATTTCGGCTGAATGTATTTGAGTTCAATCTTGTATAATTTATGTAATATTCTCTTATTTATCTTAGTTAAATCAAAGATTCCTGAAATTTTCATTATTTTTTATTCATGTATTTTAAAACTTTACAAGAAGAACGAGAAATAATACAGTAAAACCTGTCTATAACGATATTGTAGGGCTCTAGAAAGTGTATTGTTATAGACAGGTTTTCGTTATAAAAAGTTTGAGGGTTTGCACATACAATGTTTATGTGCGTGTGCATGTAAACATATATATGCACTAACATATTTTATTTTGCTTATTGATTTTTCTTACAAATAATAGCTGATATAAAATTTATTTTATAAACTAATAAAATGTACAATTTTGCATACCGATATAAAATTTTATATTTGAATTTTCTTAAGTACTTCAAAATGAAAATTTCAATTAAAACTTTGTCAGCATCGTCATTTACGGCAACTTTAAATCGTTTTCATTTGCTATTCACTTTATTTTTTCACACATTTTCAATGTATTTTCTTTGTTTTTTCCAAAAATATAGCTATCATCGACTGAAAAATCCGATATGTTTAGTAGCATCATCTTGCTTTAATTCTTAATTAATTTCCGAAATTATTTATAGGTTTTCTTCAAGTGTCAATGCCTGGATTGATGCTTTTAATATATCAAAAGCGATTTTCAAGGAACAAGTGGTCAGTATGAAGTGCTAATTGCGAATATTATTATATACTATTGCGTACTAGGGCTCAAAGGCAACAAACATCTGTAAACATTTCAATCACTTCCCCCCGAGTTTATGTCTGTGGTGTTTGCGACTTTTAAAGTAATTACTCATATGATTTATGCTTAAGAAAATGCATACATTTTTTTTCAGATTCTCCGTCACTCTTTACGTTTGTTGAATCGTCAAAAAGGAAGGGTCACTATATTAGAAAATAAATAAGTTATTTAAAAGTTGTTGTAATTTTCGAAGTGAAAAATGAGATCCTCAGCAAAAAGGAAACCGAAGAAAGTGCAAAGGTTGCAACTCAGAAAAAAAAGCAGTAGAAATTAATTCATGTTTGCCGCAATCTTCGATCAAGTCTCAGTTGAAAAAAGCCATTATAGACTCTGACATATTAATTGAGATCTGTCGTTTAAATGTCGTACTCTTTTTGACTTGCTGCAATATGTCAGCAGCCTGTTTTTAAGAATATTTTTATTAATTAAATTTAGCTACACAGATGCTTTCCCGTAAACCACCACAGATTTATAAATAGAAGCAGAGGATATGAAAGCGGAATTGGTGATGGAAATTATGGTCATTATGGATATGTTGCCCTATTTATAAACAAATTAAGGGAACTTGGCACCCTAAGAATTTTGGAAAATCGATTAAAATATCGATTTTCAAATTTTGAGCGGAAAATGATCCATGAACCTTTGACTTAATAATAAGAAAGTTTCAGAACAATTGGACAAATATTTAGTGAGATATGAAGTTATTTTGTCTAACACGTTATCATGTGCCACGCCTATATCCAATGTTTACATTGCCTAATTTTTTCCCATGAAAGCAAAACAAGACAGTTGTTTGAAACCGTGACTGTTTAATCTTTGTTTGCTTGCATTTTTACTGCTTTCGCTTCGTATTATTTTATTAAGCACATTTGAATCATCCTCCCCTTTTCTCGCTTCTCTTTTTGTTTGAATTTTTCACTGTCAATAAAATGGTTTCAAATTTTTACTGTGTATATTAATACACAGTAAAAATAGATATTTGATAATAATAGATATTTGATAAATATAAATGCTGATAATTTATTAAATATTTTGACAAAAAAATTGAAAAAAGTGAAATTTTTCTAATTAAACCTATATATGATAATGCTCGTTAATAATTA